>JACCPG010000572.1:0-86945 GCA_016069955.1 Drepana arcuata
AAGGCGTATGTATAGTCGTGCTTGAGTAACGGCGATGGACTCGCCATCTGTCACGTTGGCACCTAATATACCTCTGGCGGAAAGTGGGTGTGTGGGTACTAATACACCTCTGCCTACCCCTTCGGGAACCCTTGTGGGAAGCCGTGAGGATATATTATATTATTATTATTATTTAATAAGAAGCTCTGTGTCAGTACAATATACATGCAGAGCCAGTCAGCCAATGAAAAATTATAGAAGACAACATGACCGATTCTGGAACCAAGTTTGACAACCACGACCACGCATTCGATCCCCACTTTCAACGAATGCTGTAGTGAGATTCATACGCCAGCGTTCTATACAAATGAGTTTTTCTGAACTTATGTAACGTATGTTATGTAAGAACTAGAAATGTTGACTTTGCTTCACAAACTAGCTGCGCCTCGCAGTGTTACTCGGGGTTTTTGGTTCGAGATTAACAAGCCATCTCCGCCTTCTACGTACGTAAGGTATCACTGAAAATGTGTATGAATTACATATTATTTATACTATTATTATATTTCACTGTTAAGTAGTTAGGATAAATTTAATGACATTCATCTAGGAATATTGGCTTTAAATTTACAGAATTTATCATGTTACTCTAAGATTCCATAGGTGAAAGAATTTTCAAATTCGAGTAAAACCATTTTTCGAGAGTAGTTTCTATTTTTGCCAAGTAATAAAGTATCAAATCTTCGCTCTTTATAATATTATTGAACATAAAATACGCATACCTCGATTATGCATTGCAGCATGAAAGGCGACTTTGTAGGTTGGCTAGCGTATTCTGTGATGACTAGAACAAATATATGTGTTTCTCTATAAAAATCTAAATTAATTACACCTGCCGAACTCATAGGAACGTTGCCTTATTACGATAACAGTGTTTAAAAAATTTAGTTTTACTTTCAACCGCATATGGTCAAAATTAACGGTCCAGTAATTTGATTCCACCAATTCGACCATTTGGATAAACACAAAATAAATACCAAATAAAAAAGATATATGTGTATATAAACAGGAAACTAGCATTTTAATTTGCGCTTATATACCCCAGATGATGTCATGTACAGTCAATGCCAAAAGTTCTATGGTTACATCGAACGTACAAATCGCCAAAACGTCGATCTTGACGTTTTAACTTCATTCGTCTGTCAAAATAGGTGAAAATATATTTTCGTGCCCAATCCTGGGGTAGGCAGAGCGTATATAGATTGCTAGTCGAAACCAACGTAATATGATATTCGCAAAGCAACTTTCGTGACACAGAATGGGTCTCTGTCACGAAAGTTGCTTTGCGAATATCTTCATTACGGATTTTTTTTTTTATTCAACAAGAGTGGCAAACAAGCATACGGCCCACCTGATGGGAAACGGTTACCGCAGCCTATTTACGCTCATGATACCGAAGTATCACTTGCGCGTTGCCACTCTGTGTTCGGAGAGTTATAGTGTGTTAGCAGCATAATGGGTTTAATCCCTCTGCTTCCAACACAATGTAACAATCCTCCCCACTCCCCAAGGAGCTCATTACTCGAAATTCTCTCTGGAAACTCATTACTGGATTTTATTTTCTTATGTCGTTATGGCATACATTTTCCGAAGGAAACGCAGCTCGGTTACATTACAGCAATACCTGTAATATATATATTCACGCCTCCCCACAAGGGTCCCTCCCGAAGGGGTGGGCAGAAGTTTGTAGGTAGTACCAACATACCCATTTTCCGCCACAGATACATCTTAGCTGCCAACGTGACAGATGGCAATTGTGCCATACTTACGAAACAAATATTCCCGCTAATTGGGCTAATAATACTTACGTACACCTGATATCGTTGTACACGAGATATGAATTTACAATTACTGTACTCAATTGTCCCTAATACAGGGAACACCAAAAGCTTTGAGGAATTAGTTAAATTAATTAACGATACGTGTTCATTTATACCTAGTTTCGCGCACGGTTTTATCTTGTCTGGTATGTAAGACTTGTGCGAGCGATAGTACCGCGCACCGGTCGCGGTCGCGTGGGCGTTGCGCGTTTTCCCATGTCCCCTCTACAACAGTTATATCAATACAATAATACCTGTACAGTCGACGGCTTACATATTGATGCTACCTCGCAACTAGCCAATATGGCGTCAACGTTTCTATAATTTATATACTCACGCCTTCCCATAAGGATCCCCGAAAGGGTCGGCAGAGGTGTGTAAAGGTAACAAACACCCTTTTTCCGCCAGAGATATATTTTAGGTACTAACGTGACAGATGGCGAGTCCATTGCCGTAGCTCAAGCACGACTATACGTAAGCCATTGAATTTCTTCTCAAACTTATGCAGTTTTCCTCTCGATGTTTTCCTTCACCATAGAGCTCGTGGTGTGACTAATCACTGTACGTCATTGTAATTAAGTTCACAAAAACTCGTTCGTACCGTCGGGATTCGAACTTGCAGTCTCTGTGTTGCAGGCAACTTCTCGAACCGTAACGACGCACACATTTCAAAGGGAACACATTCCATCTGCATTTTAAATGCTTTAATATTTCCTCTGGCTTACTGACATATCCCATTCTGCATTGTTTATCTGCACGCCTTCCCGCAACAAAGGGGTAGGCTTGAAGGAAAGTTTTGTACCCACCCACTTTTCGCCGAAAGTACGTTTTAGCTGCCAGTGTGACAGATGCTGGGACCATGGCGGTTTCAAGCCCGAGTTTGTATTTCTTCCAAAAAGTAGGTTCCTCTATCCTTCCTCCTTCGCCGTCGTGAACAATAATTCATTGGTACAGTCAGAATTTGAACTGTCAAAGATTGCATTTGTGTTGCAAGCGACTACACGAACCACTCGGCGAACACAGCTCTTCTACATAGTAATAGTATCTGATTCTCTCATGAATGTCGTTGATATCTTAAAATCCGCTTGCCTCAATCCATATAATCTCAAATTTATTGATCTCTCAAACGGCCTTTGGGTTTTAAGTAGAGCGGGAAGATCTACAGGCTATAAATCCACTTCGCTGTGGGAATTCAGTAAACAGTGAAAATTCCACACAAATTGACATAGTTCCAAATAAAGAAAAGCCTGCACTTAGGGAAATATGCCCTCAGCGGCTATCGATCCCGCGACCTCATGGTACGCTGTCAGCACTAGACTAGACGGTCTTAACTTAGTTCGTTATTTCAGGCTCGTCTCGTTCTTAATGGTTTGGTTTGCATGACACTATTCTGTGACGTTATATATTATTTACATACAAAAGCCTCGTGTGAATCCAACCTCTCATATAAAGTGAAGAGCTCAGGTGTAGTCAAGTTTTAATCAAATATTTGTGGGTAGGTCAAGTGTTGCTAGTGGCCATTCCCGTTTCGTTCTTGTCGGCAAATTGGGCGCTAAGATTTTTCTATTATTACAAATCGTACAAATAAGAAACAAAAACAGGATTCCTATCGAGATTATTTGGCAAAATGGCGTGGGGTAATACATTAAAGAAAATTTCGGTACTTACTAATGTACTGAGCGCTTTCTACTGTGTCAGATTCGTGTGCACGATTATTGCTGCGCTTCCTTAGTCTTCCTCAATAAGTGGATTATCAAAGGAATAAATAAAATAATATTCTCACGCCTTCCCACAAGGGTCCCCGAAGGGGTAGGCAGAGGTGTATAGGTAATACCCACACACCCACTTTCCGCCAGAGGTATATTAGGTGCCAACGTGACAGATGGCGAGTCCATCGCCGTTACTCAAGCACGACTATACATTACATACGCCTTTGAATTTCTTCTCAGACGTATGCAGGTTTCCTCTCGATGTTTTCCTTCACCGTAAAGCTCGTGGTGTGACTAATCACTGTACTTAATAGTACGTTTTAATTGACAATTGATTAGCCATCTCGCTTCTTCTTCGGCAGAGGTGTAAAAGACACTCTTGTCGTCGCAGAATAAGGTGCCGACGTGACAAAAGGTACGACTCAATAAAAGGTCAATAATGTAAACCACTTTTCAGATTCACTTGCAGAATTAGAGTATCAATTGTAGTCTATTGAGATATTTATATTATTAATCGCTCTGATAACTCTTATTTAAATGTGTTATTGAATCCTATGTGTTAATCTAGCTAATAAAACTGTGGCAAATACGTCGAGCCTTCCTGACGTGATTGGGTGTCAGACCAGATTCTGCATTAATAATATTATATTAATATTAGAAATATTAACTATATATAATATAATATTAATATTAGAACTCACGCCTTCCCACAAGGGTCCCCGAAGGGGTAGGCAGAGATGTTTACATCTACATACATATAACCAACTAGCTGTACCCTGCCACGCTTCGCTGTGGATATGTGACTGATGAATCCTTGCTCAAAATTTCAGCTCGATCGGTGCAGAACTTTTTGAGTTTTTGAAGCGTACACAAACCAACATTACATTTATATATATATATGCATATAATAATAATAATAATCACTACATCCATAGATAATCGAACAAAGTCAGCCTATTTATAACGTTAATAATTTTTTTTGATATTTCCAGTTCACGAATTTTGTAAAAAATGACGATTGTTTTCTTATTGTACACGTAGTTAAATCTGTGTAAATACAAGTTGTCTTGCCGTTTAGAGCATTCGATGGAAAAAACGCGGCACTGGGATTGGACTAGTAAGCTACCAGTGCACATTATCTGAATAACTTTCTAAATAAGTTTCCTTCGCGCGTATACATATATATATATATACATATTAATTGTATGTATTTACACGGATTTAACTACGTGTACAATAAAAAAACTAAGAAAATATATATATAAATGTAATGTATTATATATTTTATATATATGTAGATATACACGCGGGTACAACAGCAGTTTACAGCTAGAAATAATTGCGATACATTTATTCTCACGCTTTCGTTTAAATTGCAATGTAAAGAAGAAATATTCTAGAATTTGGAAGGAAACTATAAATTGGAATTTAATTCATAGAATGTTAGCACAGTCTGATTATTTATACGCGCGAAGGAAACTTATTTAGAAAGTTATTCAGATAATGTGCACTGGTAGCTTACTAGTCCAATCCCAGTGCCGCGTTTTTTTCCATCGAATGCTCTAAACGGCAAGACAACTTGTATTTACACGGATTTAACTACGTGTACAATAAGAAAACAATCGTCAATTGCCTACATTTTGTACTAAATTCGTGAACTGGAAATATAAAAAACAAATATTAACGTTATAAATAGGCTGACTTTGTTCGATTATCTATGGATGTAGTGATTATTAGTGATTATTATTATTATTATTATATGTATATGTATATATGGTAGGTAGTTACATAATGATATAAATATATATATCATCATGTAACTACCCAAAGGAGCGGATAATCTTAATACGTGTATGATCATTTTAACGCGGACTAAACCACGGGGTACCTCTTGTTACCTGGTCAGGAACATTTGCAGGAAGAGTACTAAAATATACAGTTTTAATTCGAAAAGTATTCTCAGTTTTTTATAAGGCCCGCTTTATGAGCTCCCCGTTGAGGTTTTTCCTGGAAAGTACAGCATAGAGATCTTCAGGAAGGATGTGATAAGATCCCTGCAGCCGGCAGCGCGCGAACGAAACCCCTGGTGTTGCAAGCTTCAATAGGCAGCGGTCAACGCATACTTTTTGGCACCCGTGTGGTAAACGCATCTCTAAAATGTATCCAGAGAGAATAAAAGACGTTTAGGCAACGAACATAAAAGCTGTCAAATTAAGAACTACCTACTTTCTTTTTTTTATCGGGTAATAAAGTAAAAACTTTTTCTTTAAAAACCAGCCATAAATATCATAAATCTATTCTAATATGATAAAGCTAAAGAGTCTGTTTGTCTGAACGCGCTATTCTATGTAATAGATAGATGGATGGACAAGTGTTTTTGCATTCAGAAGTGGAATTCTTTGGGTGACGGGAGGCTATTTAACATTGCTATTTAACACTAGGGCAGGAGGGCACTTAGGGACTTAGGGCACACGACTTATATTTTCGAAACCAAGGAACTAGGGAAGATCATATGTTTCTGCCCGCCCATCTTCTTTTGAATGAAAAAATTCAAACACATATCAGGTCAAATTATAAATCTAACCCAACCAGTCCATCCATCCATGCAGTACAAACAAATTATTTCCGTCAGTTATTTTGCAAGACTAAAGAACGTCGACAAATGCTCTTTACCTTGTTGTTGGTTGGCTCTTTTCGGCGCCTCTGTTGCAGTCCCTTCCGTATGCTTCCGCCCAGTGCAACCTCATTGACCTAACCATAAGTCATTATAGAAACTTTTTTTTCTTTGCTCTGACTATTGATCTATATATCTACTTATACGACTTCCGATAAGCACACCACAGAGGTATAAAGCCGGAGATATATTCAGGCAACACGAACGATGAGCTCATAAGCGTTTCACAAGCATGACTATACATACTCGTACGCGTCAATTGTCACTTCTCAAGCAAGACTACAATACGCCTTTGATTTTATTATTACATTTATATAATATAGTTATTACACATGCAAAAAATAAATAAGGGTCACCAAATGGGTAGGCAGAGGTGTAGTCCCGTTTTCGCTGGATATTTAGTGGCCAACATGACAGATAGCGGGTCGATCGTCGTTTTTCAAGCACGATTAAATATATCTTGAAATTTTTTTCTCAAACATAAGTCACTCTCAAAGTAAATCACCGTAGGTACTTTAGTTCAGAAAAACTAGCAATTTCAATTTTGCAGTTAATCACTTAATCAATGAATGATTAAGTTTCCTTTCGTTCGAAATACAACAAGCGGGAATTAATTTTGCAATAACGTAGAATGAACGCGGTATCTTTTAGCCATCAGATTTGAGCTGTCATCAGCTGGCGTAATTAAAAAGGCCGCTTGTAGCGCTTTTAATATCGAAAGCCACTGCAAGTGGAGCCACAAACCGTTAGTTCGTATGGTGACATCACCTTAGATCTAAGCACGCAGCTTATAACAAAACAGGTGAATAGAATATTCACATAAGTTTTGCTAACCATCAGCCAGGCCGTAAGCTTTTTGCAACCTTTTTAATATAAAATAAAAGTCCGAAATTTACATTTACCATTAAGCAATATCAATTACACATATCTGTTTTATTGATCAAGGAAATATTACATCAATATGTAAATTGGCGAACACCTACGATAAATTATATTCACCTGTTTCTACGTAACATATGCCTTAGAAATCCTTACATATAAACTGTAGACTTGACGTATTGGGTGCGGAATTGTAGACGTACTTAAGTATTATTGATAAGACACATTACAGATTTATATATATATATAAATAACATATATTTATTATTTTATATATATATATATATATATGTATATATATATGTATATATATATAATGCGAACGAATCTCGCTATAGTTTTAAAATTATCGAGTGATACACTTAAAAAAATCTAATACTACGCTCTATTATCCTCTTCGCCATGGTAATCTGCAATAAAAAATTGATGTAGGTACTAGAAATGAACTAACAGTAGAGGTTCCAGAGAGGGTTGAAGAAACCTTGTGGTTCTTAAAAATTGTGTGCAGTCACCGCTTATATTTGTTTCCCACTATAAGGGCATAATAAGTATCAAGCCTAAAATTATGCAAATAATGTTAACGATTCTATCATAACCTACTACAATCCTAGTTTGATGCAAGCTCCATGACATTCTGTTGTGAAGCTCGTCTATAATACCACTGAATTAAAAAGGCCGGCCTTTAATTTATAGCCCTATGCTAATGCGGTATCAATATCAGATGTCCCGTTATATTTTCCAATACAATACAATAAGCACCAACTTTGGTATCTAATAGGTATATTAAATAGATATTTTGAGAGTATGCATTGACGTGTTTTTTAATTACAATTGAGCTTGCCAATGGCCAATAAGGCAGACAGGTCGGAAGAACGAAAGGATCTAGCATGAAAGAATAGCATTAAAATTATAGAATGCATCATAATTTTCCGTTTGTTTGGAATGTCAGAAATAAACAAAGATCGAGATTTTAAAGGTTTAAAATTTTCATATCGTTGTTTTCACACCAACTTTCACTGAAGATATATTTAGGTGTTTCTCGCACAAATGCACGTCTTCGTATTTCTTCTCGCACGTTACCACATGACCATTTGATTGCGGCAAAATTCAAATAAACACTATGGTATACTATACCATATACTTACACACATACAGTCCACAAATACTTTTAAAATATAAAAAACCTTTGAGAACAGTGGTTAGAACTGGTGGTGGTGGTGAACTTTGAGAAAAAAAAGTCTATGAAAAAATAATGCAATGGGCATTATTTTTAGAATAGAATAGAATATTGTTTATTTGTATAACATGAGTGAACATATTGGTGTTGGGTTTTATTTAAGTGGCTACATGTTTTGCCATGGAGGCGTACAAATTGAGAGAACATGGCGTTTACATTATTACCCTAGAACTTATTCTACTTATTATTACATTAATTAACTTAAAAATTCACTTATGTTGTAGTAACATTTACTGACTAATAATGATGAAACTTTATGAACCCATAGTGCCATGGGTTATCCCTCACTAGCTATAAAATTATTTTAAATTAAAATGGGGTCTTTCGTCGTCATAATGAGCCCTCTGGTAACTCACCTGCAACCTACTTTTTCTGAAGAATTAGGATTGCCTAACAGCGTGGCAATGCTGCTGTCATGACACCTTCTTCAGGACACTGACTTGGACAAGTCTTTCTTGGCGGAGGTGAAACAGCACTTTTACCTGAGATATATTTAGATGCCAACGTGACAGATACTCATCTGTCACGTTGGCATCTAAAATCGTCAAAGGCGTATGTATGGTTGTGCTTGAGTAACGGCAACAGTATACTCATACTGTTGCCGTTACTCAAGCACAACCATACATACGCCTTTGACTAAAACGTATCTACTCTAACGTCTGAAGGTTTCTTATCGATGTTTTCCTTCATCGTGAAACTTATGGTAACTTGAGAAAAACTCATTAACACAGAGTAATTTTCGTGTTAAATGATTAAAGTGCGTACCTATCACGCTTGTGTGAGCCGGCTTTAGTCGGTGTGTCACCCAGTCGAACGAGAGACAAATTTAACAACCAGTTATTTTCTATAGCATCGTGACCGTAGTCCACTCGGTTGGTGACACATTTTGACAACATGTACGCGGATGATCCATTGATTAAGTTTGTAAAACGAATCGTGTTTATTGAAAAACAACTGTTTAGTAAACGTTTTAAGTTCCATGATTGCACAACTACGATTCGATTTTTTTTATATGAAACTTTGTTCTTCAACTTGTATTATGCCAATATATACAAAATAAGAAAGTATAGTTTGCAGGTGATCTTTATATTGAGGGGTACAGTGCTTTTTGACTCCATCAGCTTTACGGTGAAGGGAAATCTGGGGAAGAACTTTGTACGAATACATATACTCGAGTCGGTAAAGAGGTATTATGATGTTTTTCAAAAAATAGCAGGGACAATTCCACACAAATTGACCTAGTCCCAAATAAAGCCAACCTTGTGTTATGGTAACTAGACAACGAAATATTTACTTATATAGATAGATATATACACAAATACATAGGACATCCAAGAATAAGGTCCAAATATTCGTGTTCATTACACAAATATCTGCCCTCAGCGGGATTCGAACCCGCGACCTCAAGTTTCGCAGTCAGGAGCTCTAACCACTAGACCAAACGGTCGTCAATCATGTTAATCCGGAGCACTTGAATTTTTTTAATTTAACTTTTATAATATTATATTATTATTTTTACTTTTATTTATTTATTAATATTTTCTGCAAACATTTTGGTAAAGCGAACGAAATGTCGAAGGCATTCTCTACCAGTAATCCTTTGGGTGATGCTGAGATAGGCATGGCGGGCTATAAAGGAAATATACAGATATTTTAATTTTAGTGTATACAAAGAAGATGGAACTACCAATTTAGGACCCTTGTGGGAAGGCGGGCTGACACGTGATATGCTGCAAAGCATAATATTGTTTAACTTATAGCTATTTTCCTATCGTTGAATGTTAGTAAGATACCGTACATGATTTTGATAAATTTTTATATATATACTTCTGTCAGCAAAATTGACAATTGCAATGTTCTTGTTATCATTAGTAATGATTTTTTTTATCTAGGTAGCCATGATGGATTTATAGTTAGACTGACGTCGAGTTATCTTTTCTATGGATGTGGATATATTACATCCGTTTCCGCAATGAAAGTAAGACTCGTCAAAAGGTGTTAAAATATTTAACATTAGCTTTTAACTGCCCAAAAAGTACAGCCTGTATCTAATTCCATTTGATAGCTAAACACGCCACCGGTATACAAGGGTTAAATAATAAGGTATTACGTCACAATGGCTCTCGTGATTGAGCGATCAGTTCCCTACTTCTTGCTTGATGGATAGACAGAGTGCGCACGCGCATGTCACGCCGCGACAACTCATTGTCTCCTTATAACAAGCCTTTAAATGTGTTGAGTAATTTAAATTGAGCTTTTATTTAGGTAAGTCGTCTATTTAATTAGCTACCGTATTGTATCGGTAGTGGCCATACTTATGTCATTGGCCTTATGTGGCTTAACAACGTTATTTACTTCCTTTGTGAAATATAAAAAAATCACAATTTCTACTAATGACGGAATCGTGCGCAACGTACTTACTTAAAAAGCGCGATAGGATCGCCACTATATTTCCGGCGCGCGTGGGCGACTCGGGTTAGATTCCCGGGCACAACGACGACTCTTTAAAAAGTGACTTTGCACGTTTACGCACCTCGCTACCTCTTGCCATGGGATTTTAATCTTAACGTCAACAAGGAATTAAACGACCGAGGTTTCGACAATTCCACGCCCGCTTAAATTTTGTCTTTATGTTCTGGGTAATTTGGTACACAGTTGTCTGAGACAAAAAAACTGTTTAAGGCTTTTTGGGCATCGGCGAGTGAGGCACCATTCATTCAGACAAGTAACGGGCAAATAGTAATCTCGACTCTTGGCAATGCCATTCAACAGCAAGTACAGTCATCGAGAAAAATAACGTACATATTTAATTAATAATAATTGCGCATATTTGTAAGTTGTAACTTACAAATATGCGCAATTATTTTCGCCTGATTTGCTTACATCGAAAATTATATTCGTAATAAAATACTTTTATTCGCATATATATCCCTAACAAGCAAATAACATACAAAGGTATTTTCTCCATCTAATAGATTTCAATAAATAATGAGTGGCTTTATTATGATGACAGCGCAGACGTATTAAATAATGTTATTTATTAATTAAAAATATGCCTGCAGAGGTCAATGCCAATAAATCATTATAAATGTCTGTGATTTGAATAAAAATCAACATACCTACCTACCTACTTTAAATGTATTTCGCCGGTGAATGTACAGCCGGCGTATGCGCATGTGTAGAGACGGCGCGCGCGTATGTGTGTACAATAACTAGTTATTTGGTGCGTGTGTGAGTGTTTGCTTGGCGTGTGTGTGCGAGTCGCGTGCGCCACATTCCTGCGCGTAGTCATTCATACATACTCAAAGCGCTGGAGTCGTTTATTTGTCTTTTTGTTCTAGTCTGCTTTGAGCTTTTAAGCGGCGTACGTTTAAATTAAACACGTGCTTATAAGTAATTAGCAACATTGTAATTGATACGGCACTACACCAAACAATACATAACATTTGCTACGTATTTACGTTTATTTACAATAACAACAATTAACTATATTTACAACAGTTGAAACTAACTACTTACAGATAAAATATTTGTCCCAAATCGGTATCCCGAGGCAACGTGCCAAGAAGATTAGCAGCATTGCCACGCTGGATAGCAATGCTGATTCTCTGAGCGAGATATGTTCCAGCCCGCCTGTCACGAGAGGTCTCGACTGGACGGCGCGAGACCTCTTTAAAAAGATGGTGAGCCTCAGGACCCCAAGGCTCTAACCACTATTATAATAATATAATCATTTATTATAAGTTCTTATAGCACATTTTTTTTTGTAATTAGGCCATTGACAAATGACACAGCCTCTGGTTAGTGTGTACCAGCGGTCAGTATGGTTTTCAGAACTCCGAAGACCATCTGTGCTGGCAACACTGCCTTAATTATACTACTAGCACAGCGACCTTCCCTGCATAAAGCAACAACGAGTGATATGCCTATGTGTCTTGGTAACCGCTTACCATTCTCTCAAGGGGAAATATAATTTAAATACATTCAATTTAATTATATATACGTACGTGCTTCTGGTCAATGAGTAGTCAGGGCAAGTTTGAGATCGACGATAGATTCTGAGTGTCTAAGGAGGATACTTTTTGAGATTTATCATGACTAGCCTAGATTATTATTATTTCCTCTAAGAAAGTAAAGTTAATGTATCTTGTTCTTATTATTCGAACATCTCTCTCTACTAAATGCGCCCCGGTCGTAATAATTATTGATTTAATTTGAAGTTTTTTTCTGGATGAAAACATGTCCTGCCAAGAAATCTTACAATGTTTAGTATATTTTTATGTTAAGTAGTTTTTATGAAGAGGCGGAGGAAGGCCACGTTCCAACTACCTGGATCAAATCGATTGGACGCTCAAGGACGGGAACGTTAAGAGTACTCGAAACCGACGAGCATGTATGAAGAGACTGATGAATGAGGACGAAGCAAAAGAGGTACGTAAGTCTAGAGAGAACTGGCGCTCTATAGTCTCTGCCTACCCCGTGAGGGACCTGGCGTGATGATATTTACGTATGTATGTAGTTTTTTATTTGAAAATGGAACAAATATCCACAGAAATTTTCACATTTATTGCAATCATATTGATATTTTTTTTAATAGTTTTGAAAAGCCGTGGTGTCCGAGCTTTTCGAGTAGTTGGTTGCAAAACAAAGATTGTCAGTTCAAATCCCGACTGTACCAATGAATTTCTGAACTTAAGTGCAGTGATTAGTCACATCACGAGCTTAACGGTGAAGAGAAACACCGAGAGGAGGCCTGGAGGGGTTTGAGAAGAAATCCAAAGGCGTATGTATAGTCGTGCTTGAGTAACGGCGGTGGACTCGCCATGTGTCTCGTTGGCACCTACAATATATCTCTGGCCGAAAGTAGGTGTGTGGAAACTACCTACACAGTCCTGTCTACCCCTTCGGGGACCCTCATGCGAGGATATATATAAATATAACAATATTAAAATTCAAGTAAAATAGCATTATATATGCGATAGGCAACTCCATTGCACTTAGATAAGCAATACAGACTTTAGTGCAGCAAACAAAGCAATAACCAATTTCAACTTAGGATCAAATTCAATTATTCTAAGTACTAAACCTACTTCTATTTTAAGGTCTATGAACGCTTGGCAGATAGAGCAATAAATAAACAGAATTATAGGCTAATAAACACAATATTTCCACAATCGTACACAGACATACGTATACCTGTTTGTAATGTTACGGTTTTAAATATCTGGCTATTAGTTCGTACAACCTTTATACTTCATTATTATACAATTAAGTCTCTTGTCGGCGTCTTTTGCATTTTTTCCTCTGTCCAGCGCATCTCTTTGATCTCCCTGTAATGACAAACGCCTTCAGTTTAATAATGTTGATCTTCCTCTTCGCCTCTCTCCTTCTAAGATATCTTTAGAGAAGCTATCACGTTCCTATCACGTTGTATTCAGTGGTTAAGATTTTTCCTCTTCTATTTTTGACTGTCTTTCCAGTACTCTTGTTTCCTATTAGAATTACTTGAAAATATAAATATATACCTACTTACTACAAACAATTGGTTGTGTAACAAATGACTACTCAAGTATAAAATATTTGAGCCAAATTGCTACTCCGCGGCCACGCCCCAAAATTCGCTGGATAGCCTTGCTTATTGAAATAGTTAAAGAAAGAAGACTAAAAGGCTGGTAGTTCTCCTTGATGTTGCCTCTGAATTGAAGAAAGATTAGAGAAATGCGCTGATGCAGGCCTCGATAACCCTTGATAACTGGTAACGTGGTAACTTTAGTTTTTGTTAAGTATATGACGTTCAATAAGTGTTCCCTGTGTCCCTTACGTTGAATAAAATATTTTGATTTAGATTTTTGATTTTTGATATTTGCTGTTATCAATTAATATCCATATTATTACTAGCTGTCCCGCCCAGCTCCGCTTGGGTGAAAAAAATTAAGTTGCTATACCACGATCGCAGCGCCAATTCCAATCCGCATCCATTTGTTAATCTAACCAATCTTGAATCCACCTGAAGAAACAGAAAATTTAATTAAAATCGGTCCAGCCGTTTACGACTCTATAAAGGACGTACAGACAAATATTCATTTATATATACGTTATATAAATAACGTTACTCATATTATTAATGCGAAAGTTTGTTCCTCTATAAAGCAACACCAGCTAGAGCACAGAGCTAGATTAGCACATAGGATATGTTTAACTGCAGGAAAAAAGAAAAATAAATAATAAAAGAAGAAGAAAAGAAATAATGAAAGAGCCGTGGTGGCCGAGTGGTTCGAGCAGTTGCCTGCGACGCAAAGGTCGCAAGTTCGAATCTCGACTGTACCAATGAGCTTTTCTGAACTTAAGTACAGTGATTAGTCACACCACGAGCTTTACGGTGAAGGAAAACATCGAGAGGAAACCTGCATACGTCTGAGAAGAAATTCAAAGGCGTATGTATAGTCGTGCTGGAGTAACGGCGATGGACTCGCCATCTGTCACGTTGGCACCTAATATACCTCTGGCGGAAAGTGGGTGTGTGGGTATTACCTATACACCTCTGCCTACCCCTTCGGGGACCCTTGTGGGAAGGCGTGAGGATATATTATTATTTATAAATAATAAAAATTCAAGTAGCTAACCATAATAACAGAACATAGTCCAAGCACTATACTATAAGAACGAAGCAACATCCAACTTGCTTGTACTTGCAGCTTTGTCATAAATCAAGCTATAATATACCGTCCCCGCTACAATTGCATCGAAGCTATATAAAGAGTACATTAAAGGGAAAGCCTGGATGTGCTTCCGCCCAATCAGTGCGAAGGGCGGGCGGTGGGCGGGGGTGCTGAACTCGTCAATACTTGCGCGCGCATGCTACCGATAACGTAATGGGTTTGCCGGCCGAATAAAAGTATCGTATCGCATATGAATGAATTATGGAAAGTAGGCAGCATTTATATCCTTGCAATACCGGATTATTGATCGGCAACGCGCGAGCCATACCCCCAGTGTTGCAAGCGTCGAAGCGTCCATAGGCGGAGGTAACCGCTTAACATCGGGCGGCCTGCCTGCGTTCCATTTTGATATTTGGTATAGAAAAACGAAGCTAGCAGTCGGACGTTCTTTTGTGTTAGCAGGATATAAAACAGAGATATAAAGAGAGACATAAGAGAGAGAGAGAGACAAACAGAGATGCTTAAGAAATTTCTTCCCTGATGAAAGAAGGGTTTTCCTAAGATTTATAAATATTCAGTTCATCACAGTTATGAGTGATATGCCGTTTAGATGTTAGTTTAGAGAAAACTGGCGCTTCCCTGCTCTTTACCTCTACTTCTCTAGCTATGTATAGCTTCATTGGTGTACTATGACGGGAACCACTCATAATGCTGTCACAACATCTAAACGCACACATAGAACATGCCTATATATACAAACATACATTCCACGTATAACAACACCGTGCGAATCAGGCGTCGCGCATCGCTCATGCACCTACGCCCACACGGTTTCGTGAAAAGATTGCAGCTCGCTAATCTTACTAAATCTCTGTTCTTTGCAAAACAGCGGAGTGTATGACTCACTAACGATGCAACTTTAAAATGAGTTTGCCACAAATGTTAAGAGGCGAACTACCCGCCATACGGTTAGCCTCATCATCATCATCATCAGCCCACTCTAGTCCACTGCTGGACATAGGCCTCTGCCACTTCAGCTTGCTAATTCTTTGAGCTATGTCGATAACTTTGGTTCTCTAACGGTTAGCCTATAATAACAATATTTGGGGGATGGCTGCTAACGTTACTGTTTGGAGAGACAATAATAATAATAATAATATTCTTTATTGTACACACACACATACAGACAAATAGGATGACGAAAAGACAGAGAATAACATGTAATAGGCACAATAGGCGGCCTTATCGCAAAAGCGATCTCTTCCAGGCAACCAAGTGAAGAGAGAAAAGAAATAGAGAATTAAAGGTAGGTGTGATAGTTGAGCGGATGAAATATACATATTTACTATAATATACATATACTAAGCAATCTAAATAAATAAATAAATACGAAACATCAGACAATCAGAAAGCAGTTTTATTTGGTGCAAAGAAAAGTGCTATAGTAGTTCGGGGTACATCCGCTGTGTCATGTCATGTCATATCCCTTTATACAAAAAATAATTGAGCAACCAATATCCATTATGAGATACCATAACATAACTTATCTTTACGCCATCCCACAATAGAAGAGGTAGGCAGATTTGTGTACTGACACACACTCTTTTCGCAGTAGATATATAAAGTGACAGATGGCGAGTCTATCGCTGTTTCTCAAGCACGACTAAACAAGTCTAAATTACTTCTCACACGTATGCTGGTTTTCTCTTAGTGTTTTCTTCGCCGCAAAGCTCGTTGTGTAAATCACAACTGGTGATAAGTTCTGAAAGAACTCATTGGTACAGGCGGAATTCGAGTACAATCTTTTCATTGCAGACGATCCCTCGAAAAAAGTTACACATCCCTCACGTTTTAAAATCCATTTCGATCCGTCTATTGAACCTAACACATTGTAGCCGATTGGCGTGATATTATACCTATTAATATAAATTAAATAAAGCCGAGGCTTAGAAAAAAACGGGCATCTGCCATGAGTGACTCACACAATTACGTCAGGCTGGTGTTAGCTTGTGTCTATAATATAAAAGATATTTATATCAATACGCTGTGTTAATCACATTATCGTGTATAAATAGCTTATTTGGATAGAGCAGATCTTGAATTGAGTTTTCAAGATTCGTTCTATATTTTTATGATAAACTAGCTGTCCCGCCCAGCTTCGCCCGGGGGAAAACGTTAAACTTCCTGAAACACGATCGCAGCGCCACCTATTGGGTCCAATTGTGATTCAATCTTTTAAGTTGGATCAAATTGCATACGGTGTGCAAATTTTAATAAGTTCGGTTAAGTAGTTTAGGAGTCCATCGCGGAAAAACAACGTGACACGTGATTTATATACCTATATTAAAATAATATTATATTGTGTTAAGGGGCATAGGTATTATCAAATACATACCTATGTACCCACGTACGTACAACCACAAACACATTAAGGATATTTTTCTGTAGATATATTTGTATAAAGTGATAGGGCACAATGGATTTTTTTTATACCACTTGGGTGGCAAACAATCATGTGGTCCGCCTGATGGTAAGCGGTTACCGCCGCCTATGGACGCTTGCAACACCAGGGATATTACTCGCGCGTTGCCGACCCTGCAGGAATCTTTTCACATCCTTCTTGAAGAACTCCATTTCAGGTTTAATGCAGCAGGCAGGTTTAATGGTTAGCCTTTGAGGTTGTACTTTATACTTACAAAAGTGCCTGAGAAACTACGATGGACTATCTGTCACATGGGCACTTGAATATACTGAACTAACTGACAAAGAGGGAGAATTTAAAAGCCCTCTATGGACCAAGCCAGATGATACCAAGTAAGTTATTGATCTTAAAATGTACGCCAGATAAACGCGTATTACACATCAGAATTAAGTAGTTATTCGCAATAATACACGAACCTTATTTGCTAGTTAGGCAAAGTGCTATCTCTCTACTAAAGTGTCAAATCGATATCTGGCATTAAACTGCAATGCCGCATCAACATAACACTCGACTCCGTCTACGATACGGGTGTATGTAATCATTTCCAGTACCCCATACCGTTTTACGACTCCGCAGGTGAATGCCAAGCCGAAATGGACCGACTTCCTTTCCATTTAGGTACAGTATGACTTGAAGACAATCGTCACCTCTCACCTCCTGTACTAGAACTTCGAATCAATTCAATTTGCGTCAGATGGCAAGTTATGCCTTTTTTATTGAGGCCAACAATAAAAACGGCTTAACGGTTGATATTGGGAACCATTTTAAACACTAATGAAATTATTGCGCCGTATAAGAGCCGTGCCAGCCTAGTGGTTCAAGTGGCGGCATGCAACACAAAGCAAGTCCCGACTGTACCAATGAGTTTTTACTGAATTTAAGAACACGACACGACCTTGCCTACGTTTGTGTAAGAAATTCTAAAACTATTGCTTAATCGTGCTTGAGAAACGGCGATGAGATGCTAAATCCACTTTCATACGGATTCTTCTGTAATTTATGCAGACTGCCTCTCGATAAGAACAAATTAGAATTTAGGTTTTCGGTCGTATTGCTAAAGAAATTGGAGATATACCGCAATACGAGCGTGCCTCAGTCCAT
The DNA here is from genome assembly GCA_016069955.1 of Drepana arcuata. Classification (NCBI taxonomy): domain Eukaryota; kingdom Metazoa; phylum Arthropoda; class Insecta; order Lepidoptera; family Drepanidae; genus Drepana; species Drepana arcuata. Next base: position 18,598 of record JACCPG010000572.1, read on the forward strand.
TACGGCGGCAGTGGCGGCGGGAGGCACTGGGGCCGCGGGTGCCACTCTGCGTCCATTAGCAAATTACCTCCCGACCCCTTCTTCCAGATTATACCCATACTATCTGCTCTGCTAATTGATTCACGTAATTAACTCCACGCTGAACTGATTGATCCTTCATTTCCCTGCAGAACAAAGTCTTTTGATACTGTCAAAAAATCCAAGTACATTTTAGGGTCGGTATGCCGAGCGACTTTATTCGTAAATCGATTCCGAAGTCTTTTATTTCACTATCGCCATGAAAGACCTGAGACTATTAAAACACATCGCGCCAAGACCCCAAGCGGTGCAAAAACTCCCAGTTCTCTCAAGACTTACAGACCTAGTATCATCACAGTGCCATCCTGATTACAAATCTACTTCTATCGCTAGATCTCAACGTGCTTTTTCCCTGACTCTTCTTCCGGACACTCCGTACATTGTAATGTACGATGCCAATCAAATCCTGAACGGAAATCCATAAAAGAGTACGTAAAAATCACACCATTTCACGTTAAGTACAAAAAGACTGGCTGGCAACCGCAAGTCATAAAATTAAAAAGTTAAACACGGCCCCTGTCATGGGACATCACGTGTATCTTTTAATGAGGTAATGGCGATCCGAGGAGAGGGGTCGCGCCGGACGCGTGACCGGCACGCGACCCCCCTGTACCTCTAATGATTTCATTATTGTAATAAAACGAATGTGTAAACTACGGCACGTGATATTAATAGTGACCCTTTAAACGCAGATCAATGTGTCATTTCGCCCCATGGCCTGCTCAGTACAATAACTATAAGACGGTCACTCAACCCTCCTGCGACTACTACAGCAGTCTCATTTGTTGAGTCTCAATCATCTTAGAAATAATATATGTATGACCCTTGTTGCTTCAGAACGAGCTTCAGCCTTGGGTTGGCTTTAATCTTTCTCAGTGATGTGTTACACATGTATTGTTTTACACTATGTAATAGGTGGGTTTATATATATCCTCACGCCCACTTTCCGCCAGAGATATATTTTAGGTGCCAACGTGACAGATGGCGAGTCCATCGCCGTTACTCAAGCTCGACTATACAAACGCCTTTGAATTTCTTCTCAGACGTATGCAGGTTTCCTCTCGATTTTTTCCTTCATCGTAAAGCTCGTGGTGTGACTAATCACTGTACTTAAGTTCAGAAAAACTAATTGGTACAACCGGGATTCGAACTTGCGATCTTTGTGTGGCAGACTCTCAGACTCGAACCACTCGGCCACCACGGCTTTCCTAGGTAGTATATTGTTATAAGCCAAACATTAACATTTTAAATGACAGTGCTTGGGACCCAGATCTTTAAGTATTATAAATCTGTCAAATTTTCCTGCTTTCTATAACCTACCGCGAGGTGTGACAAATGATTGTAGCGTAAGTTAGGAAAAACTTATTGCTACCAAATGTGTTTTGACTTTCATTTTTAAATTTGCAGGAGATTTATTCAACCACACTGTGTAATGACTTATATGAATCGATTATTTTGTTGTGTATTTGTTCACAATTTTTGATATTTTCTATGTTATTTATATACACACAGTGTATTTCCTAACAGGGAGGGATAGCGAATAGAGCGCCATCTTCTTAGGACTTACAAACCGCTCTACCAGTGGTAATATGTTTTTAACTATATTTACCGTCAAATATGCTCAGAAGCCACAAACAGCCGAATGCAATAAAATAACAGCTAATTCATAGAACAATGGGCTACAAACACCAAGCGACGCCGCTCAGCGGGCACCATACATGCCCCATTACGGGCACATTCATTAATAGCTGACCGCTGACAAACGGTGCCCTGCCACCCCCCTCGCACCATAAAGCGAGTCTACCCCACCCCCCCATTCCCCTATTCGGCCAGGTGTAAAACTGCGCGGTCACGGAAACACAGACATGCAATGCGGCTAATACGTTTGTATTATTAAAGCTATGCGCATTGCTCATCCCTCTGCAGGATAGGGGATGACCTATGAATATTCATGCGGTGATTTGTTAATAGCATTGTACGAGCGAGGCTCGAATTGTGGCCGCGAGGAGTCGCCTTACCGTTCCTAATTAATGGCCGACGGTTTTTTTTTCATATTGAGCTAATACTGCCCTTGAGTACTAACTTTATGATTAAGCTAGTACTCAAGGGAGTATATATAATATATCCTCACGCCTTCCCACAAGGGTCCCCGACGGGGTAGGCAGAGGTGTATAGGTAATACCCACACACCCACTTTCCGCCAGAGGTATATTAGGTGCCAACGTGACAGATGGCGAGTCCATCGCCGTTACTCAAGCACGACTATACATAGGCCTTTTGAATTGCTTCTCAGACGAGACTACTCAAGAGAGTACTAACAAGCCAAATAGAAATAAATACATACATGCATACATATCATCACGCCAAGTCCCTAACGGGGTAAGCAGAGAGTATAGAGCGCCAGTTCTCTAGACTTACATACCTTTTTCGCTTCGTCCACGTTCATCAGTCTCTTCATACATGCTCGTCGGTTTCGAGTACTCTTAACGTTCCCGTCCTTGACCGTCCGATCGACTTGATCCAGGTAGTTGGAACGTATCAGATCGTATCGTATTAGAAACTTGTATCAGAACCAAAAGGCTACAGTCAGAGTGGAAAAAGATCACACGGAGGAGGTGGATATTTGTCGGGGTGTGCGACAGGGTTGCATTCTGTCCCCATTACTGTTTAACGTATACTCCGAAGCGATTATAATCGAAGCACTTGAGAATCTTGATGTGGGGGTGAAAATGAACGGTAGGCTCATTAATAACTTACGCTATGCCGATGACACCGTTCTTATTGCGTCTACTCAAGAGGATCTACAAAGGTTGGTTAACAGAGTTCACGAGTGCAGTGAAAGGGCTGGCTTTTCCATAAATTTATTGAAGACCAAAGTCATGGTGATAACTAGGGACCCTTATTTACGGCCAAGAATATCGGTAGCAGGGAAAGTTCTTGAGCAAGTTCGGCATTACAAATATCTCGGGGCATGGGTGAATGAAGCATGGGAGTCGGACCAAGAAATTAAGACCCGCATTGAAATTGCCCGCGCCTCGTTTACCAAAATGAAAAAGGTTTTGTGCTGCCGGCAAATCAACCTAAGACTTAGAACTCGGATCCTACATTGCTACATCTGGCCTGTGGTTATGTACGGCAGCGAATCGTGGACGATAAAGGAAGTCACCAGGCGGCGCTTAGAAGCGTTTGAGATGTGGTGCTATCGTCGCATGCTCCGTATAAGCTGGACCCAGAAAGCCAGTAACGAGAAGGTGCTTCAGCGTGCTGGTGTGTCCCGAAAATTATTGCACACCGTCAAAAAGCGCAAAATCGAATATCTGGGGCACGTGTTGCGCCATGACAGATACCAGCTGCTTCAACTAATATTGATGGGCAAAATACAGGGAACACGGCGCTCTGGAAGGCGAAAGAAGTCCTGGTTGCGAAACATCAGGGAGTGGACCGGAATCAGCAGTGCAGAGCAACTATTCCGGATGGCTCAAGACAGAGAGATGTTTTCCGAGCTAACGGCCAACCTCCAGTAATGGAGTGGCACTTTAAGAAGAAGAAGTTGGAACGTGGCCTTCCTCTGCCTCTTCTTGCACACACTTTTGCTTTGTATATCTTTTTCGACAATCTTTCTTCACTCATCCTTTCTTTGTGTCCAAACCAACGTAACATGCAGAAAAATAAAATAAATGAAAAACCTTTTTCAATAAACAGGTTGTCTGTCATCTCATGTTTGTTTTATCTTTTGGTTAATTAGTTCCTAAGATAAGTGTGTGCAAGAAGAGGCAGAGGAAGGCCACGTTCCAACTACCTGGATCAAATAGATCGGACTCTGAAGGACGGGAACGTTAAGAGTACTCGAAACCGACGAGCATGTATGGAGAGACTGATGAATGTGGACGAAGCGAAAGAGGTATGTAAGTCTAGAGAGAACTGGCGCTCTATAATCTCTGCCTACCCCGTTAGGGACTTGGCGTGACATGTAGCCTGAGAGATGTATTCTTTCTTTGTTTTGTTGCAACACCGAGAAGAAACGTGCATACGTTTGACAAGAAAACCAAAATACGTATGTACAGTCGTGCTTGAATAACGGCAACAGATTCTAACACATATATCTAAGTTGGCACCTAAAGTATATCTCTGGCAGAAAGTGGTTGTACTATAAATCTCTGTCTACCCCTTCGGGTCCCTTGTAGGTAGGCGTGAAGATATACATAATATAAATCATCACGCCGACTCCCTCAGGCCGGCAGAAAGAGTCTCTAGAATCTCTAGTCTCTACATTTCTTCATATTTCATACAGACCTCTTTCACTTCACCACCTCTGGTTTCTTTGTACACTCGCAGGTTAGGTAATTATTAATTACCTTCTTGGTGAAGCCGTGGTCGCCGAGTGGTTCGAGCAGTTGCTTGCGACGCAAAGGTCGCAATTTCGAATCCCGACTGTACCAATGAGCTTTTTCTAACTTAAGTACCGTGATTAGTCACACCACGAGCTTTACGGTGAAGGAAAACATCGAGAGGAAACCTGCATACGTCTGAGAAGAAATTCAAAGGCGTACCTATGTATAGTCGTGCTTGAGTAACGGCGATGGTCTCGCCATCTGTCACGTTGGCACCTAATATACCTCTGGCGGAAAGTGGGTGTGTGGGTATTACCTATACACCTCTGCCTACCCCTTCGGGGACCCTTGTGGGAAGGCGTGAGGATATATTATTATTATTACCTTTTTGGTTTTGGGAAAGACTTTCTAACATATTCGTCGGCCGTGATAAAAACCGCGACATATCTTGCTCTACCTCAAAAAATCTCCCGCTAAGATCGTAAAGTTACCACAAGTGCACCATTGTGGCTTAAAACAGCAAGATTGCTTGACAGTACTGTCACGTATGGGGTGATTCAAGCGTTTTCTCCGCGAAACCACTAGTAAGTGACGAAAGTTATGAGTAATACAGGAAAATATGCACTCAGTGTAACGTGATTATTATAGGTATGTGACGAGCTATCGTTGGATCTGGCATCGGTAGGTAGTGAGAAAAGGACTGCTTTCCACTCCATCCGATGTCAGATCTTCAACAAGATAAGTCAACACTAGCGGCTGTTTTATTAAAGGTTTCCCTTTGCTAAGATCTTTATGATTTTAATTGCAATCGTCTGAGATGTTAATAACTGATTATCGTGCCCTTAAAAGAACTGTGTAGAGTTTTTTCCTCCCGTATGTTTCTTGGTTTCCGTGAGAGGAACCACGAAATAGTCTGAATAGTTTTTCTAAAGCGAATGCTCTGAGGTGAACGGCCCTTTGGCAGGTGTCAAAGTTATAGAAGAATTATCGTTGGAACATGAGTGATGTGACAGCCAGTAGAAACCAACTTAAGGTTAGAATATCAAGGATAAGCCTGAAAAAAAAATGTTCTATGATCTGAGGCTTGGTCTGCTATAGTTACAACTAATTACTACTAGTACGGCCGTACGGCCCTACTTTTGTAAGGACGCCTTGCTCAAATTATTCCGAGACCTCCGAGACCGAGACCAGGAAAGCGCAGATTTGGAATATTAGCTTAGCCATACAACATGTGAATTTTTACACACTTTTGCGTGACAGTTATATGGGTCATGTACTTTATTCTATAACTGTATACGTATGTATGTAGTTGAATTACTATTAGTTCTTTAAATAAAACTTAAAATTTTAGAATATAGAGAAATATGTTTTTTTTAACACATTACGATTGACAAATATGGTACCAACGCATTTCATGAATATGTTTTCGGGAAAATCGTTCCTCTATTACAAAGGTTTGTCTAATGACCAGAATTCTCATTAGTAAGTCATTAAGACTGATATTAAGGTGGTAAGCATGATTTGTATAGTATCGTTCGTTTTTTTTTTTTTTATATACCACTTGGGAACTCGTAGGGAACCAATGTACAAAAAATAAAACTATATATCCTCACGCCTTCCCACAAGGGTCCCCGAAGGGGTAGGCAGAGGTGTATAGGTAATACCCACACACCCACTTTCCGCCAGAGGTATAATAGGTGCCAACGTGACAGATGGCGAGTCCATCGCCGTTACTCCGGCACGACTATACAAGCGCCTTTGAATTTCTTCTCAGACGTATGCAGGTTTCCTCTCGATGTTTTCCTTCACCGTTCAGCTCGTGGTGTGACTAATCACAGTACTTAAGTTCAGAAAAACTCATTGGTACAGTCGGGATTCGAACCTGCGACCTTTGCGTCGCAGGCAACTGCTCGAACCACTCAGCCACCACGGCTATTACTAAAAATAAAACTGTGGAGTTTGTTACGACGTTTCATTTGCTGATAGGTTTTCTTGGAAACAGTGGTAGCGGTAATTTTATAAATGACGTTAGAAAAAGTGTTCTCTATGTCTTAGGTTGAATAAAAGACTTTTTTGATTTGAAACTTACATAAGTCTAAGCACGAATAGACTATCAGGTACTTGGCAGATTGAAATAAATTAATTACTCCTACTTTTATTGCCTCTACAAGCTTCAGTTAATGCCCCGCCGACACGCACTTTGTCGGATTTTAGACATTCCGCAATTAACGACGAGAAAATTAGTCGAATACCTATTTATTACTATTACTAAGGATACAAACACCTGTATATTGAGTATTAAACGCCTCCGCATGAGTATAATACAATTATATGAACTCATGTTGTTTAAAATCACCACTAGCTTTGCAGAATTTAAGCTAACATTACCCCCATATCCCCCATACCTAAGTACAAATGCTCTAACATAATATTGTTATTATATACCTAATGATTTGAAAAGAGTAACCAAACATTTTCTCATGCACGTACATACTGGGTCAGCAACCCCCCCCCCCCCCCCTATATACGTCGAATGATCGAATGATAGCTCAGGTTGCTAACGCCCTTACATAAGGGCAACGTGTCTGACGACCCCGAAAGACTAGACATGTATACTTATGCCTTAAAGCTTCGGTAACCGTTTACAAAAGGCAGGATGCATAAGACTATTTTATTTATTTTATTTTAATAGGAAAACATACAGTTACATCTAATCTAAATTTACATAAACAATATTTAAGTTACAACCATTAACATGTTTTCGCAGTTATAATAGTTAATCGCTATACGGTTGCCAGTTTTGGTGTACATACATATAACCACGCCTCTTTCCCGTAGGGGTAGGCAGAGAGCACTTCTATCCACTTGCTACGATCCTTACATACTTCTTTCGCTTCGTCCACTTTCATTATTCTTTTCATACATGCTGTGCAAAAAAAAGTACAAAACTTCAAATGGTGTACAAAACTGTTATGGAATTGACATACATGTTGTAAGCCATAACATTAGTACGACCCTTGCTGTGAGGTTATTTTTATGCGTCAGCCGCGGCGCCACCCCATCCCTTTGCCCGCGACGTCCACCAAAATTATGGGAAACGCAAACAACGCTCAAATTTCCTTTTTTATTATTATTGAATTAAGTCATCGTGGGACTTCACTTACTATAATGACGCTAAAAGAAAACTTATTACATTGTAACGATGGTAAAGATTTCCTTCTTTTAGGTTCAACTATCCAGCTATATAGTTTTTAAGCCACTAGCGGCCCCACCCGGCTGCGCACGGGTGGACATTTATTTTTTATTAATTTTTGCATAAAACAATTTTTTTTTCTTTCAATTAAAATAGCCTATATTAATCAATGATAATGTAGCATTAAATTGGTGGTAGAATTTTAATCTATAATAAATTATATATATAATTTTCTAATAAAGTTCTCTCATTTCTCATCTTTTTTAAATCTCCCTGTAGCACTAAAATCATCAACGAAGAGAGACTGCTTCAGTGTAATTATTCTTGGACGGAAACTCTTTTAAAATCGTGCAGTGCGAGACTTTTCAAGTTTTGAGGTTAGTGTACACACGAAATGCTTTGACGGGCTAGTATTCTATCTCTCTCTCTCTCTCTCTCTCTCTCTTTACCAAATTTCATCCAATTGCTTACAGTAGTTTTTGTGTGAAACGTACATCCTTACAAACTAAAAGGCCTAAAATATAAAAATCAAAGGAAATACTGACAATTAACAATTTAATTAATTACAGCGAACATTCAATTTCCAATGATAGCCATACGTCACGGGCAGACTTCACAATAACCATTTCTCACAAATAATTATACAGAAAGAAGAGTAAATTATGTTGCGTTCTGTATTAAAATATATTACCGGAGTATTGTGGTGCCTACCGCGCGGTGGGCGGCGTTGGCGGTATCGATCCTCCCGCCGCCCGCCCGCCCCAGTGCCGCCCAAACGATAAATACTCCCCGCTCGGTGTCAATGTATTCCGCCTGGCTATAAAACGTTATTGCTATTACTTATTGTCATCATAAGTTAAGGGATATCTACTTTATGATAAAAATATAAGTAAAGTATGTATTTTGGTGAGTGAGGCTATTCATACATGTCGATGGTAACGATAGTAGAAGCCGACCATAAAGTACTAGATAGTCTGGACCTCACGCTTTATATACCATCATTATTAATTTAATTGCGTAATGGTAAGTATAGAGTAGATATAGAGAACTATCTACCAATAATATTCCTGTATAATATCCTAGATGCCGTGGTGGCCCAATGGCTCGTGTAGTTGCTAACTGATTGCCAATGAGCCAATGAGTTTTTCTAAACTTAAGTACAGTGATTAGTCACAACGCGAGCTTTACGTACGTAAAGGAAAACATTGAGAGGAACCTGCAAACGTCTGAGAAGCAATTCAATGGCGTATGTATAGATGTGCTTGAGTAACGGTGATGGACTCGCCATCTGTCACGTTGCCACCTGAAATATATCTTTCGCGGAAAGTGGGTGTGTGGTTACTACCCGTACACCTCTGCCTACCCCTTCGGGGACCCTTGTGGGAATTGTTATAATATTATTAATGGAATTGCGTTTTACTTATGCTACTTATAGAGTAGATATAGAATACTGTCTACAAATAATATTCCTGTATAATATACATTTCAAAACCTTAGTATCTGCTTAAAGAAAGTTCCTCTCACTTATTTTTAAGTTACAGAATTCCTACCTGTCTTCTATACAGTGAACACAAGTCAATTAGTCTCGACTTTGCAGGGTATTTTATTTATAGTAGGATTTTAAATTCGTCTCGTAACTCATAAATACTCTGATTACGACGTCTGCTCCGGCGTTCCCGTTACCGGCTACGTATTGTTTGTAAATTGAACTTTACGACTTGGTATCAAGACATGAATTCTTCGTGTCTATGTGTTTGTTTTAATTGCGATCTCACTCCGCGCTGTGTACATAGGCATCGAAGAATGAGGCGGTGTGGGTGTACTGCTGAATTATGTAAAGAGAGCACGCGACGATGACATGTCCACAAACAATGTCAAAACGAAATGGGACGAACAATTTAATTGTCATGTAAATAAACTTCGGGTCATAAAGAACAGATTCTATATTTCGTCTCCATATAATTAAAACTCCGTCTACTAATTAAATTTAGCCAGACGACAGCGAAGTAGATAAAGGTTGGGACAAAACTTGAACGATATATATGTGGACTCGCTAATTCCAACGCCGGACAATCATGGACTACGGGCAAATGTATTATTTAACGTGTAGTAACTGTGTACTTTACGTAAATAGTCACGTGATAAACTTTTCTTCACTTTAAGTGGTGACACCATGAGTTTTACGATGTCGTAAATCTAAGGAGAAATTCTTAAATGTATGCTGAATTGTGCCTGTGACGACAACTTACTTGGCATCTGTCACGTGGACACCTAAACATACCTGCGGTGAAATAGGGTGCTATAATATTGCTGCTAACCCTTGGTGAGAGAGACAGACCTTTAGTAGACAACTTTTTTTTGAGGTTTTTATAGATAACTAGCTGTGCCCGCGACTTCGTCAGCGTGGACGGCTTTTTTCTTTCATATTTTTTTTTCAATAAAAAGTATCCTATGTTACTTCTAATACCTCCAAGAATATGTGTACAAAGTTTCATGATGATCGGTTAAGTAGTTTTGACGTGAAAGCGTAACAAACAAACTTACATTCACATTTATAATATTATAAGGATTAAGGATTTTTAACTTCGAGGGTGGTCGTGTGAATTTGGGCAATATTGACGAAATAGTGTCGTTTAATACAAACAACCATATATACATAATGTATATATATATATATAGTGATGGAACATTAAGTACTTTGTACCTTGGGTATTATTTATTTGTGCTAAGATTGTAACGCATCTCTTTTGCACGATAAATAAATAAAATATTCGAGGGCCGACGCTTCCCTCGTTCTGTGCGATTAGACCTTTTAATCTACGAAACGGCTATTAATACAGTTTACATCAACAGAGTGATTCAAAAGGAAAGTTTATAAGTTTAGTTTAATATTCAACCAGCCAAGGTAGCAGTTTCAAAGCGGGCAAAACTGCGGGGCACAGCTAGTATCATAATTTTAATTGAAAACGCTTTGTATTCGAGGGTACCTGAGACAATGACTGCTAAGCATGGGGTGATATTTCTGTGGTGAAAGTTAACTATTTAATGGATGGGTGTGGTTAGTACTGATATTAGATACGAATAGCGAGTTAGTGCTAGACGCATTGAAATTTGATACCGTATTAAATTCTGAATATATTGACGCGAAATTGCGCTCTCTGCCTGATAGGGACGTGGCAACGGAATTATCCTCGGCTTTTATATGGTCGTAATGGTCTGAGTGAATTTATACTTATATAGGTACACATAATCACGCCGAGTCCCTAACGGGGTAGGCAGAGAGAATGGAGCGCCAGTTCTCCTTACACTTGCATACCATCTCGCTTCATACCCATTCATTGGACTCTATAACAATTGAGATCATTATATGAATATAATATTAGATGTTACTACTCGCCGCGGGAATCGAAGTCCGACCTGAAGCGATGCAGGCGAATTCTCTGTACAATAAGCTAATGGATCATCAGCAGAAGTCACGGGCGGATAGCTAGTGGCGTATTCATGTGAAAAACTACCCTAGAAAGGCTAATTAGCGCACTGCCCCGTAGGAGGGGAAGCATTATACAAACTTACCGACCTACTTATACGTACACTAGAGGGTCCCCAGCCTTATGGTTTCACCCGCGATTAATTTATATTCAGGACTTTTATTTTTGTTTTTTTTTTTATTATATCAATAGTGGTCTCGTGCTGGCCGAGTGGTTCTAGTAGTCGCCTACAACAAAAAGATTACAAGTTCGAATCCCGACTGTACCAATGAGTTTTTCTGAACTTAAGTACAGTGATTAGTCACACTTACCTAGAGCTTTACGGTGAAGGAAAACGTCGAGACGAAACTTGCATACGTTTGAGAAGAAATTCAAAGGCGTATAGACGTGCTAGAGTAACGGCGATTGACTCGCCATCTGTCACATTAGCACCTAAAATATATCTTCGGTAGGCGTCTGGGAACTTACGCAGCTCTGCTTACCCCTTCGAGGACCCCTGTGGGATTGAAGAAGATTAAATATATCTAAATAAAATGGGTATTATTATAATAAAAATGTTATAATAATGCCGATAACATAACATACACATACATACGTAGCCTCTTTCTAAAGTCGGCTAAAAATAATGATTTTTTTCACAGCTTATCTTGGTAATATAATACAGTAGGTACCCTCAATTATTGCTAGGCACTTTGAGGCAGCCGAGTTTGACCTTTCATCAATGTTTGTTTGTTTGTCCGCTTTGAAGGTAAATATAGATAGGACGACCCTATAACTTATGTGACATGAATTTATTGCTTCGTGTTAGCCTGTCGTTTATAACCGATTTCGAAAAAGAAGGTTATCATTTAGGTTTTATATTTATGTATTTATTAACTTATTGAACATATATATATATTCAGGCTTTCCCACAAGGGTAGACAGAGGCACAAAAACATATTATTACTTTTCGTAGAGTAACGGCGATGGACTTGCCATCTGTCACGTTGGCATCTATTATACCTCTGGCGGAAAGTGGGTGTGTGGGTATTACCTATACATCTCTGCCTACCCCTTCGGGGACCCTTGTGGGAAGGCGTGAGGATATATTATTATTATTATTATAAAACACTAGTTTACTATGAACATCGAAATACACAATGTCTTCCAAATTATTTGACGATTACGAAGACCGCCATGTTGCTTTTTAACTACCTACAGTAGTCACGTATTGTTCTGTTATATTGATTTATTTGTACATTAGTGTAAGTTTTCCTTTTTACTCGTGTTAAACTCAGGTTGTACTCATTATATCATACACCAGACGACCGTCTGGTCTAGTGGTTAGAGCTCCTGACTGCGAAACTTGAGGTCGCGGGTTCGAATCCCGCTGGGGGCAGATATTTGTGTGATGAACACGAATATTTGTACCTTAGTCTTGGATGTCCTATGTGTTTAAGTATATATCTATGTATATAAGTAAATATATCGTTGTCTAGTTACCATAACACAAGCTTTGATTAATTTGGGACTAGGTCAATTTGTGTGGAATTGTCCCAGGTATTTATTATTATTATTATTATTATTTACCTAATAAATTATTATATCTGATCAACCGCTGCCGTCTATGGAATGGGTCTATAAACGCCAAAATTGAACATAATAAGTTCCTAAGCACACCCAATTTCCGTAAACAAACGCTCAAGTGACCATTGAACAGTCGAAACAAATAATACAACCAATCCATTATATATTGAGATATAATCCAGAGCAAGTGCGCGTTTCATCACCAACCGGCGCAAACCTGCGGGAGTTTCTTTAATTTCACAATTGCCGTCTGTTCGATACAAGTCGACTGATTTAGCTTAGTTCGTAAATGATCTTAACTGAAGCGAATACAGCACCTACCAAGCCGCCCGGACAAAGACTAACCTAACCAAACCGCAAATCAGAAGCGACAAACGGTTAAACTTGTTATTTTCCTAATCCCTGGTGTTCCTAGCGCGTCGTGCTGGCTCACCACCTTAATGGATCTGTGAACTATTTGTAAGCATTCTAAAGAGAATAGGAGAAGAGAGAACATAAATAAATCCCTAAATCTGAGCTGACCTGGTGTGTAGAGCCAAACTTCTTCATACGTGGCCACAGATTAGACAAGATTAGATTAGCTGTGCACTATCCGCACTGCTATCACTTCAATTATTTAATAGAAAGTATTGTAGAAAGAATGACTGAAGGAAAAAAACGAAACAAATACACAAAGCGTGTGCAAGAAGAGGCAGAGAAAAACCACGTTCCAACTACCTGGATCAAATCAATCGGACACTCAAGGACGGGAACGTCAAGAGTACTCAAAACCGGCAAGAATGTAAGAAGAGACTGATGAATGTGGACGAAGCGAAAGAGTTATGTAAGAGAGAGTCTAGAGAGAACTGGCGCTCTGTTCTCCATGTCTACCCAGAGACTCGGCGTGATGATATGTATGTATTGTAGACGTCCAACGTCGTATGGACGTCCACAATACGCTTACTAGTTAATAGGCTTACAATGTAGTCCCAATGTACCTACTATGAGAAATGTGAATGAAGCTGCCCTATCACAAATTAATTAGCACTTTCGACAAAGTATCAAAATACCAGTGCAAAACGAAAGCTCGTAGCTAACGACCGCGGTGTGTCACGTCTGCGAGTAGCATTATCTATGGCACCTCAGGCAGTGTTGCCTAAGCGCGTCTAGCCGTGGTAGAGGAACCGCTGCGCAATCGTTCGATCCGCAAAGGTCATGGAAGGAATTCGCGCGGTCCGGCACTCTTGCAACACCCTACACTGCGCCAAAGAGGTTCCAATTGGCACACCGAGAGGGTAACGTATCTCCTTCCATTCCGCAAAAGCTTTGTATGTAGTCACACTTTTATAGAAGCCGGTAGTAGCCTTATGAGAAGTAGAAAGATGCAAGAAAAATACAATATTGATACACTAGAATATTTAGTCATAATATGATGTTGTTATTGGCATATTATACAAATATAATATATTGAAAATTGCTTTTAAACATTTGAACCATATTACTTACTAGGTTTGCCCAACACCGACTTTCAAGAATAAAGTTATGTACTTCCGTTCGAAGACAAAATGTGATCGTCACTTCCATCATCCTTTCATTCATGTATATATATATATAAATAGCCAGTCACAATATTTACCTAACAAATAAGTCCCTCCCACTACCCAATACCACGTGAAAGTAAATAAAGATTAAACAAAGCTTATCTATATTATCAATTTTTATTTACATTCTATCGCTTATCACAAAACGAACTAATAGGAAATTACTCAATGTTTACATGCTAATACTTATGTACTTGTCAAATTATTTACTACAATCTATATGTTAGGTATTAATATAATATAGAGATGCAATATGGCGGCATATACAAGGTGCTGAATTATTTCAGTGTAGTGATGAACAGGTATAAAATGCAGCTAAATTGATAGCAATTAAATGTAAAAGCCCTGGTCGCCGTGTGGTTCGAGTTGCCTGCGCGCGAAGATCACGAGTTCAAATCCCGACTGTACCAATGAGTTTTTCTGAACTTAAGTACAGTGCTTAGTCACAGCGTTACGATGAAGGAAAACATCGAGAGGAAACCTGCATACGTCTGAGAAGCAATTCAAAGGCGTATGTAACGTTGGCACCTAAAATATATCTCTGGTTGAATGTGGGTGTATGAGTATTACCTATACACCTCCGCCTACCCCTTCTTCTTAAATGAATTCTGCTTAAATGAACCGCCAATAGATGGGATAATGGTAAAGTCTAGAGAGAACTGGCGCTTTATTCTCTCTGCCTACACCTCTAGGGTGTCGGCTTGATGATACGTTAATTGTAAATACAGATAAAGATATTGAAAAAAAAAAATATATATATATATATATATATATGTACACTCGTTAGATACGAGTTTTATAAATTAATTTTATAAAGGGGAAAGATTTTCTCTTTTGTTTGTTTGCTACGATATAATTCAGAAACTACTTGACCGATTTAAAAGCTTCTTTTATTATTATGAAACGAAAATTTTACTAAGCAGCATAGGCATATATTATAGGAAAAATGTAGATTGTTTGTTTGTTGAAAAAAATGTTAAATTAAATAAAATTGTACACGGGTTTTTTTTTATACCACTTGGGTGGCGAACAAGCATGCGGTCCGCCCGATGGTAAGCGGTCACCGCCGCCCGGGTGAAACCGCGGGGTACAAATATATATGTATAAAATATACATACAACTGAATGCTCCACACATACGTTGATGACGTGACAGTGCTGTCAAATATACAAAGTAATCGTGATAAATGAATGCAGACAGATAAAGCAATAATAGGTATGCCATTAAGGTTCAGAATTGTATGACCCCCTGGCTAGTTATTCAATTGGCATAACTTACGTATATTTTTTAATTTAAATGAATCCACACGTGTTCCCACTGGGGTCCCCAAAGTGGTAGGCAGAGATATATTAGGTAATACCCACATAATATCCACCTAACGGCGATGGACTCGCCATCTGTCACGTTGGCACCTAATATACCTCTGGCGGAAAGTGGGTGAATGGGTATTACCTATACACCTCTGCCTACCCCTTCGGGGACCCTTGGAGGAAGGCGTGAGGATATAATATATAATAATAATAATATCCGCCTGAGATATATTTAGGGTGCCGAAGTTACAAATGACGAGTCCTTTTCTGTTTCTCAGGACTTTTTTTTTATACCACATGGGTGGCAAAAGCGGTTACCGCCGCCTATGGACGCTTGCAACACCAGGGGTATAACTCGCGCGTTGCCGACCCTGCAGGAATCTTTTCACACCCTTCTTGAAGAACTCCATGCTGTACTCTCCAGGGAAACCCACAACGGGGAGCTCACTAACAGCCTGAGCGTTTACGCATTTGTGTTTGCGTTTTCAAATGCCTCAAAAATTTTGTTAACACATTGCTTCGTGACGAAAGAGCATTATTGATAGATAGACAGACGTTGATTTCAATCCGAGCTATATAAAGCCTTACGCCGTAGAGGCACGTACGAGACAAGCGCGTCGCCGGCCCACCGCGTGGGCTCACTCATTGTATGCTAATACCGCACGCCGCCAGCCCACTGCACGCAGCGAAATTTACGAGAATACCACATATTTACTATAGATTTTCTCAAGGAAAAATTACATAACTTGGAAACATCATAAACGGAATTTCAATCTGGATTCTAAATTTTACGTAAACAATATATTTTCAGCCGATGTCATTATAGCCCCAATAGCAAGATACGTTATTTCAATCTTGAACTTAGTTAGGCTGTGAATATTTTCAACCGACTCTATAAAAGGAGGACGATAAATCAATATTATACTTATAACAGCTTATTCCTGCGGCTTCGCCCGCGTGGAGTTCGAACTAGTAGCTTATGTATTTTCCTGCAAGAATCGGTTCAGCCGCTATGCAGTGAGAGCATCACACATTATAAAATTAGATCTTTGAAAAAAAAAAGTAGCTTATGTCCTATTCCTAGGTATAAGCCATCACGATTTCAACTTTCAGCCAAATCGGTTCTGCCGTTTTGCCGTGATGGAACGGCAGACAACCTTACAAACTTCCAAACTTACAAACTTTCACATTTATAATATTAGTAAGATAATATATATCATAACGCAGAGTGCGTTATTATATATCTATCTCGGGGAGGGCAGAGAAAGTGCCAATTTTCTCTAGTTTTACAGCCGCTAGTTTCGCTTCTTTGACATACATCTGGTACCTGTTTGCTTCTCTTCATTTGTCTTCATTTGGTACCAGTTTGCTTCTCTTCATTTGTCTTAATTTGGTACCAGTTTGCTTCTCTTCATTTGTCTTCATTTGGTACCAGTTTGCTTCTCTTAATGTAATTAATTTCATTTGCCCCCCATAAACGTCACAAGAGACTCCTTGTATATCATATCCTGCAGTGTAGCACCTGCCGCGCTTTAAAGCAAGCTGTCACTCTCCACTGTATGTTTAATATATTCTTTTCCATTTACTCTGCGGATCGAGCCAGTGTCGTGACACTATAGCAACAATTTGTTAAATCCTTCTCAGAACAACATGACAGAAACTCTTATAAGTAGTGCCTACGTTGGCGTGGACATATAGGAAGGATGTTTGAAGAAAGATGACGTAACAAGTAAAAGTAACAGTGTCTTAAAGATGTAGGGAAATACCACGTTCCTGCTTCCTAGATTCGTCAAGTGATCTGATTAAGAAGCGAAAGAAGTACGTCGCAAAAAAAAAGCTATGGTCTTGACGATATCGAGGCTTTCTCTAAAGAATAAAGAGTGGTTAAAAAGCAAACGTCCATCCGCGGCGGTTACCGCTTACCAAAAGAGTCGCATGCTTGTTTGCCACCTTATCTTGTCACTAAAACTGAATAAAACAATTCTTATATTAAAAAATAGAATGGTGATTGCATGTTACTATAAGATACAGTTTGTCAGCCAAACGAGCGCATTCAAGATTATTATAATAATACAATTTACATTTCCGATTTATAGCAATGTACGGTCCCCATGGATAGGAATTGTGATCTAAGGATTTGCATTTCTAATACTAAGATACATAATACTAAGTCCACGCGGAGTATCTGTAGTGCTTTGCATACATAAATGCATTCCATTACAATCATAGACGCTGCCAGGTATTTGCCGACATCCATACTAAAATTGCAAAAATTCACGACAGACATTATTGAAATATGGAACCCAAATTATTTCTTGCGCTCTATACTCTCTGCGTACCCCGTTAGGGGCTTGGCGTGATGATATGTATGTAGGTAAATTATTTCGAAATAACATGAGCTATGTCTAATAAAAAAAAAATTAAACATACATAATATTATCATGCGGAACTCTCACGGGGAAGGCAGAGAATAGATACACTAAACTAATAGACTTCTTTCGCTTAATCCACATTAAAAAACAAATTCTCATCAACACTTTGATGATATTAGACACAGAGAGCTCATTAGCTGGATAAACACACGATCATATTTTTATACAAAAAAAGGACCACATAAATCCCATTAGAGGCAGGTGACGCCGCCAGGCACATCTAGTGTTAAAACGTATGTTTGTTGCAGACATCTGATCTTGAGTCGCTGCTGTGCAAGCAGGAGAGCGCCGCGCTAGCGCCCGTGCACATGGACGTCTTCGATGGCGGCCCTTCCTCCCGTGACGATGCCTTCTTCCGCCCCGTACTGTGGGAGGACATCGCCTCCTCCATAAGGAACATTGACCCTGAGAACGCCAACATGCTTGCATCCCTCGGAGCTACTCACGTTAAGCTCGAAACTGATGATGCACTGATCGAAGAATGCGCTACTCCACTACTCAGGTCGGTTTATACGTTAGGAACCATATCCTATTTTGTTAAAATTCGCCATTATTCAAGAATGCCAATGTAATATTCATAATTATATCATATCTCTATCTGAAATATGCTTCTAAGGTATGGAACCCCCAGTGTCAAATTTACAAGTCCCGAACTGAAAGTATTCAAAGAAGGTTTCTGCGATACCTAGATTTAATATAATAATAAATAATAATATATCCTCACGCCTTCCCACAAGAGTCCCCGAAGGGGTAGGCAGAGGTGTATAGGTAATAATACCCAAACAAACAATTTCCGCCAGAGGTATGGCGATGGACTCGCCATAAAGGTAACGCTGATAGCCCCGCACTATTGTCAAAATTATACCTTCGAACTAACCAATTGAGTTTGGGGAATAGGCCAGTTCTATATGCACCCTTCACTAGCACAGATTATAGGAATAATTCTTTTTTAAACCGTAGCAGTGCCAGTTTCAATCTCTACTCAGCACTTTATGATTTCGATGTATGCACATGTTGCACAAGTTCGCCATCCTTCACACTAACTGAGAATTGCTTTGAGTGAGTTTTTATAGTTTTTTTATTTATAATTACTGTATATTTTCTTTGCTGTTTGTTTTTTATCAAACATTATATTTTAAACTATTATTTAAGCAATATATCCTCAAAAGGGCTTATTTCAGGTATGCAACTAAGGTTATCTATCTTGTTTAAAATTTATAGGTGATGATTTTTTTTTATTTACATGTATTACTTGCTGTAAATCTTCCTGCAATAAATAAATAAATATTAAAATAAATAAATATTCAAATAAATAAATATTTATACGTCATGATAATTTAATGCAATACATATATAGGTAAATGTATATACATACTCATATATAGGATAGGCTTTGGTGGCCGAGTGAAGCGCAAATATATGCAACGTGTTCGAACCCCACCTAGTCAAATGAGTTTTGTGCTGAACTTATTTTTGCGGTGAAGAAAACATAGAGAGGAAACCTGCATACGTTTGAGAAGAACTTCAAAGACGTGCGTATAGTCGTGCTTGAGTAGCACAGTTTATATGTAGTACGTGGCGTTGGAGAAGTGTTCCCTGTATCCCTAAAGTTGGTTAAGATATATTTGACGTGACGTCTAATAAATCGATGAACGCCGACTGTACGAACGAAAAATAATGAATCATTGTCCTGTTACGCTCGCTGTCCAGTTACGCTCATTGTAACGTTACGATCAGAGCGAGCTACAAGAGCGAGCGAAAGCTTGTTATGCCGTTGTCACGTTAAACTATCGTCTGTAAACCGACTTTATACCAATTTTGATTTGATATGTTTAAAGTAGTTTAGTGAAGGTAGGTTTAACGAACTTTATTCCCCTCAGTCCTCTCGAGATCAAGACGGAGAGTCTGTGCGCGCCGCCGACGTATGCGCAGCCCCAGCCTATGCAGCACCAGCAACAACAGCCGGCGCCCCACTTCGCCAAGTATCCACCCTCGCGGCTCGTGTACATGTCCCCGCTGACGCCGCCGGGCTCAGACCAGGGCAGCCCCGGGAACTCGATACAGGTACACCACCCACTACTTTACGCTCAGCGAGTTGCGCATGCGACATGATATTGACACTGCGATTGAATGTTTCGCACCTCAGTTTGTAAGAACTCGAGGTGTCCATCTAAGCTTGCGTGTCCCTTACTGCACATGACTTTTCAGGTTAATCTCCAGTCAACACTAAGCGAAACGGGAATTATAATCGTAAGGCGTTGACCGCGAACGGTCGCATAAAGGTCGCCTAATAATACTAAGCCAATGCCCAGGTGACTTACCCCAAGGGTATTATACCGCTAGTTTCAAATGAGATCTGGATTAAGCACAGCCACATACAATTTTCATATGCATGAATATTGTGCGAAGAGGGAACGGTGAATTTGAATCCCGAATGACATCTTCTGAAGTTAAAGAGATTATTCACTCCACGGGCTTAAAAAAATGTGACTTGTGATGACTTGAGAAACGGCGGTGGACCACGCCATCTGTCACCATGGTACTTAATTATATTTCGGCGAAAGTACGGTGTTATTAGACCAATATGCTTATAGTTTTCGTTTTAATTTTCGAGTACTTATGCTGTCTTCATCTTAAATTGTTACACATTCAGATGAAGTACGTGTCATAAATAATTATATATATTTTGAAGGTACTTCTAATGAACAAAATAATACATACATACATACATACATATCATCACGCCAAGTCCCTAACGGGGTAGGCAGAGAGTATAGAGCGCCAGTTCTCTCTAGACTTACATACCTCTTTTGCTTCGTCCACATTCATCAGTCTCTTCATACATGCTCGTCGGTTTCGAGTACTCTTAACGTTCCCGTACAACAAAATAATATAACACATTTAAAAGGCATGTCTACTAAAGTTTCTTCATTAAAGAATTTAAATTTAGAATCACCAGTCTTTAACGTGATGGAGTGGGGGGTGTTATGTTGACTTCTAGCAAACGAGCGTCTATTGTCGGCAGGGGGGGCCATCTAGGCGGACGCCGCCGCCACCGTACCACCCGCCGCCGCTGTTGCGGGCGCCGCAGCCTCCCCAGCATCCCGGACAACATCAGCATCAACATCATCACACGCACGTCAGTAATTCTCTCTATGTATAATCTCTATATTATCTCAGTATGCTACAGTGATCTGTGAAGGATTTCATTGCTTTACAATTTACAATTAACTCCTGCGAAGTTAATCTATATATTTATATGTATACAGAGTCATTACCAAAGACTACTTTTATATATTGTAGTCGTTACAGACAGTACAGTGTAAGTACAGATACACGCGAGATTTCAAGGACATAACAAGATGAGTCCGCCGTAACATAGACAATTTTTATAAATAATTTAGAGCCGTGGTGGCCGAGTGGTTCGAGCAGTTGCGACGCAAAGGTCGCAAGTTCGAATCCCGACTGTACCAATGAGTTTTTCTAAACTTCAGTACAGTGATTAGTCACACCACGAGCTGAACGGTGAAGGAAAACATCGAGAGGAAACCTGCATACGTCTGAGAAGAAATTCAAAGGCTTATGTATAGTCGTGCTTGAGTAACGGCGATGGACTCGCCATCTGTGACGTTGGCACCTAATATACCTCTGGCGGAAAGTGGGTGTGCGGGTATTACCTATACACCTCTGCCTACCCTTTCGGGGACGCTTGTGGGAAGGCGTGAGGATATATTATTATTACGTTGAAAAAAATAAGTACGACACAAATTCATAAAGTCCAGAAGATAATTACAATTAAAAATGCTTAGGTAATTAATGGCTAACTTCTATTGTAAAACGAATTTTAATGAAACTATAATTAAATAATATAAATAAATAAATAATAAATACATACTATAAATAAACTAAGATACTTAACTAAAAACAAAAATAAAGAAAACACGTGTCCAAGTCTAATTTATAATAAGAGACATCTGGAGATACATATGTAAGTCCTCAATGCATATATCAGGTGCGTTGCGATCACTAGCCAACCCGCCGCCTCACCCCCGCGCCCACCTACGGCGCAGCCCCCAGCAACTACTTCCGGGCGGACTATAAAACCCCAATACAACATACAAGAGTCCTCTCCCCCCCCCGATCTCCCCGGCAAACGCCGGCCCGCGCCGAGCCAGACACGCAAATTCCGCCCCCCCAATTATATTTAAATAAAATTACCAGTCCAGCCTAGCTTCCTTGCTCGCGATCCAGCAACGCCCTAAGCCGAGGTTCGTACCCCACAGGGGGTGCCCTTAGCTGTGTTGCTTAAAAATAAAGTGCCTGGCTGGAGGCCTAGGTCTCGCCATTGACCGGTTAAGTAGCAAAAGTTCCCGGAACTCACGCTACGAGAGACAATACAAAAAAAAACAAAGAGTCCTCAATAAGAATACAAAAGACTTTAATCATATTACTTGTTCCCTCAGCAAATGGCGCAGCAGATGCCATTGCCTCAGCAACCGTCGCAGTCTTCGCACGTGCTTCCACCGATACCACATACGAGGGTCGCCCCTCCATCCACGGTTAGGTACAACAGAAGAAACAACCCGGAGTTAGAGAGAAGAAGGGTGCATCATTGCGATTTCATCGGTAAGCAACGTTATTGTATGGTTGTGAGCTGTCGGTACACTTGTTACATTTTACACAGCACATCTCTATTTTTTTTTTATATACAACAAGAGTGGCAAATAAGCATACGGCCTACTTGATGGGAAACGGTTACCGTAGCCTATTTACGCTCACGATACCGAAGTATATAAGATAAGTAGTGTTGGCACCATAATGGGACTAATCCATCTGCTGCCAAACAGTATAACAATCCTCCCCCCTCCCCAAGGAGCTCATTACTGGAAACCTTATTCACCACGTAGGAACACAACACAATAAATTGTTTTATTTGGCTACGGACTTCTATAAGGTGGAGGTCCTGCCCCAGTCGGGCAGCTCCAAATTCGAACGGGAAACCCGTTATGCCCTACCTCTCTTAAATCAGATATCTAAATCCATTTCTTGTTTGAAAACAAAGAAACAAACATTAATGGCCATTATTCTGTATGATACATGTATCAACGTGACACATGGCGAGTCTGTCACCGTCGCTCAAGGACGACTTTTAATTTATTCATTTTATTTGGCTGGCTCACTGCTTAGCAATAGCTTCTTTGTCTCTTTCCACTTACCTCAATTGCGTTGTAACGACTATGCATGACGACATGATTGAATTTCTTTTCAAAACTATATCGGTTTTCACATGTTCTTTCACATGTTAACTCATTCAGAAACTAATTGATACAGTCCACCGGGGTTTGAACCCGCAATGACAATACAGTTAATGTGAAATTATGATAATGAAATGACTTATTTCAGGTTGCAACAAAGTATACACCAAAAGTTCGCATCTGAAGGCACATCAGCGAATACATACAGGTAAAAATCTCGTATATATATATATATATATAGTATATACAACAAAACTACATACATTCTATGTATATTTTAAGCATACGTGTTAATTTTATGCGAACTATATTTAAGCGATTGCGAATGCAATGTTGAATGAAGCTCGAGCTATATCTAACTAGTATAAGTTGTATGAAGTGACTAATTAATAGGGATGAAGCCACAGAGATCTGGCAGACACGACTGGCGCTCTACACTCTCTGCCTACCGTGACTCAGCGTATTGATAAATATGTGTGTAAAATAAAAAATATATATTTCATAGTATTAACAACTACTTATATATTAAGGTCAAATTTAGTTTTTTTCGGATATTTACCGTCAGGAAATCTTTGTTATAAACTTTTTAAGCACACCGTACTTTAATTCTGCTTGTAATAAGTAGGTAATACATTATCCTTTAAGTACCTTACGCACGTAGCTTTGGTGATGTTCCTTATGGTCGACTGACGTAGGTTTCATATTGTAAACTCATAGTCCCAAACTTGTTCAAATAAGTTGACTCCGAAATGCCCGCTAAAACGTTCCAAAAAGAAGGGAGAGCAACGAAACCGTGAGTTCACCATAGACCTCAACTTTTTCATTAGCCAACCGTGCTACGCAGAGATGCCACAGGTATCTCCCAACGACGCAAACTTGATACGCTGTGTTACATAAATATCATCACGTTGAGCCCCTCACGGTAGGCAGAGAGGATAGAACGCCAGTTATATATGCTGTGTTGTTTAGGTGAAAAGCCCTACACTTGTCAATGGCCCGGGTGCGAGTGGCGGTTCGCGCGCTCCGACGAGCTGACTCGCCACTACCGCAAGCACACTGGTGCGAAGCCCTTTAAATGCGCCGTCTGCGAGCGCTCCTTCGCCAGGTCTGACCACCTCGCGCTTCACATGAAACGGCATATGCCGAAGACTTCCAAATGACACGCGAGAAGAGGCTGCGAACAGCCGTCCACGCCACCAATCGCTCAGGTACAAATATTCAAAATGGCTTTGTGCTGCGGTTTTTGTCCGCGCAAAATTAGATTTAATTGCAAGATATTTTTTTCACTTTTTTGTTGATGAAATAATATATTTTTAAAAGTTTGTAAGAATGCTTGCTCCACGCAACAACTACTGAACGGAATTTGATTAAATCTTTTACAGAGAAGGATTGTAAGCTGGATTATAGGTAAGGTCTTATTTACGAAAGTAAACGACCCAAAAAGATTTAAAAATATGAGGCTGAAATCGCGGGGTTCTTAGAATAAATTAGGATGTCTCCAACAAAAGCAGCTGATTCTAAATAAGGCTGAGACTGTTCTGTGAGGCATTAGAAGCAATGCCACCTTGCCTCGTAAAATACTTCATTGTTATTATCTTTAAAATAGAATAGATAAAAATAGCGGTGGAACCTTTTTGACCGTGGTTGGTTAAAAACGGCTCTAGAATTTGAGTTGAGGTTTAACATATATTTTAATAACTTTTATTTTAAAGTGTAGTTAACCTCCTTGGCTCTTAAAGTACGTAATTGTTTGAGATTCAAATTCAGATTATATATATAAATGCAGGTCGTTCACTATAGATGATTAAATGAGAAACGTCTTTACCGACAATATTACAGGAAGATGGACTTCTAACGTAGTTAGAATCGCGAGGTCGCTTAACTCTCTCACTACATAGCCATGCCATGCATGAAGACCGGAATGGACTTTAAGTCAACCCCATCAGATTCGAATGATCGGGATTTGTGATCTACATTTGCAAATGTAGATTTTACGGGGAATTGGTGACGCTGCATGGCGTATCCCAGTTGTCCAGTTGTTGAGCGAAGGGCTATCCTTCCTTGGTATATGTACTTCTTTGCCGGATTGTTCATCAGTATTAATGTTTGCCTTTTATAAATGATTGCACAAACTTGCTACAATTAATCTTACACCATTACTTAGTCTTTCCGATATTGAAATACGTAACGACATTATTAACGCTTTTTTTTTCAATTATAGATCGTGTGGTGGTAAGGTTAACATTTTTGAGTAATTCTATTGTAAATTCGACCGCTCCTTCAGGTTTATACAATGCCGTCTGCTGAAGTAGCTTTCATGTTGCTGTGTCGGTAAAGCAGTAGAGAAATTTACCTTCGTATTTATTAGAATACGTATCGTATTGTAGCATTTTTCAATTACCTGAAAAAACGGATAAACCACGTTTCCTAAAAATTAAATCTACATGGATCGATTTATCGCCCCCGAAATCCCAAGCCCATTAAATCTCATGAAAATCTTTGAACCATTTCAAAGATTCAAATAAATATACAAGAATAATTGCTCATTCAAAAGTTAGACTTAGATTAATGTTGCATCCAGGAACACAATGGAGATATGCGACCTATATATGTAAGAATGTTCACTATGATCGATATCGCAACCACTTCGCTCACTGTGCTTTCTATATAACAAATTCTTTTCATTTTTCCATTTCCAGGAGGAATGCAATGAGAGCATCTTTTTGGAGTGCGACCTGGACACAAATCTGATGGACACACTGTACAGCGTGTTGTGACCAGGTGCTGAGCATACCCCCAGCACCACCAGAACACCCTGCTGATACACGATACATTTACTTTCCAAATATGTTGTTTTAATCAGAAGATGGATTTATCAATGTAAAAATCTCAACATCTCTAATTTTAAAAACTTTAGTTATAAAATGTCTGCCTACCCCGCCTAGCTTCGCTTGGATGATAATAAAAACCAAGAACACAATCGCTGTTCCGACCAAGTTCAATATGGGTCATACACAAATAAGTACCTAACTCCAAATAATTTAAAACTATAAACTCGAATTAAAATTATAAACTCGAATTCCAAAATCAATATTTATTATCCCTTACAAAATTATGGAAAATTCAAGATCATTCTCTAAAATTTGAAGTAATTATTTTTTAAACTGAAGGCTGAAGTAGAGATTGTCTTGTGTACAAAATATACTTATTTGTTAGTTATGCATTACATTACTTACAACCAAATACTTATTTAGGTATAATTCTAACATATTTTTTCTTATAACTACTAAAAAAAAAAAATTCAGTACCTCTTATTGATCATTAACTAAATACAATCAAATTTAGAGGACCGTCTGGTCTAGGGGTTAGAGCTCCTGACTGCGAAAATTAAGGTCGCTAGTTCCAATATTTGTGTGATGAACACGAGTATTTGTACCTTAGTCTTGGATGTCCTATGTATTTATGTATATACATATCTATATAAGTAAATATATCGTTATCTAGTTACCATAACACAAGCTTTGCTTAATTTGGGACTAAGTCAATTTGTGTGGAATTGTCCCTGGTATTTATTTATTTACAATCGTAAAGTCCACAAAAAGACATATCCTTCTATGTCTATTAAACTGAAAATATAATTAAAATGTATTCTCGTCATCGGAACCTTCCAAACTGAATTCCACGGAGGAGGAGGACGATTTTTGAAATGAATATATCCAAAGACGAGTCAGAATCTCCCGAATCAAAGACTAACTGGTTCAGAAGTTTCAGGTGTCAATCTATCACTAAGACCAGGTGAAACTGACTCAGTAGTAGCATCCATTGTTGGGGCTTCTGGGGCACCTGAAGCGTTTGTATAACCAAAAAGCTCTGGAGACTGGAGAATTTACTAACTAATTCAGAGTTATTGGATTAGGTGATTTGGTTGCATCTTCATATTGAATATGGAGTTTAATGAGCTCCATGTATCAAATAACTTACACGTTTTGCGTACTTCTATGTACACTGCTAAATTAGGGAGCCCTAATACTCAAAACTAATTGATGTATTTCACGTGTGCCTCTAAAAGGTTGTAAAATCCTTTGTCAAAAAATTTCTGAATATCAGGTATAAACTAACAAATAAATAATAATAAATATCTGGGACAATTCCACACAAATTGACCTAGTCCCAAATTAAGCAAAGCTTGTGTTATGGTAACTAGGCAACGATATATTTACTTATATAGATAGATATATACATAAATACATAGGACATCCAAGACTAAGGTACAAATACTCGTGTTCATCACACAAATATCTGCCCTCAGCGGGATTCGAACCCGCGACCTCAAGTTAAATTTTTCTGCTCCTTAATTCTATACAATTTAACTCCTTTGCAGTTTTTTACCAAACAAGACGCTTAGATAAACCAAAACCCATTTTCTTTAGCAACCAATAATACATTAAAAGGTGATTTAAATATAAAAAATACCTAAATTGGTAAAAATTACACAAATTTTGCTTTACAACGCGCGAACATATTTTAGTCAGTTTTGTGTATGACCCATCGTATACTGACCGTAAAAACCACATCAAAATCCGTTCAGTAGTTGTTCAATCGTTGAGACAGAGACACAACCGCGGCGGGGAACATAGTTTTAAAACATATAGTGATGGTTGATTGCAAATTCATCCGTGAAAATCTGTAAGCCATAATGAGCCAAAAGTTGCCTCAGTGTGGTACCGTACAACAGCATTACCAAGGAATCGCTTTACATAAAATACATTATATATTATACATAGTAGGTGAGGTGATTAGACCTATCTGCTATCAAACCCAAGATACATCTGAAGATACGTCTAAGCCCAAGATACTTTTGTACATTGAAAAAATTACAAATGTTTTAACCGATCGAGAAGCTTCAAGACACCGTTGCATATATTTTACTACTCCGTAGTAGTTTCAAGTTCGATGTTTTAAATAAAAAAATAAAACAACTTAATTACATTACATATCACTAGACAATTTTATAATTTTTTACTCATCTTTCTTAAAAGCGCCGTCTGTTGAACAAAATAAACGTTAAGAGCACAATTAGTCGATATGATTTTGACACTTTTCATGTCTCATGATATATCCATTTTATTATGTATATTAAGCACGCGAGTGTAGAGAGTACTCGAGAGCTCGTGAAAAAAGAATTACAGTCACCGCTCCCAACCCTTCCAACGGTTTTAACATCGATCGCTTGATGCCAAGTCATGTGCGTCATTCGTTTGCCTGACTTCACTCGAATGAAACAAAATTATGACAGATATTTTAATCTTGTAATATCAAATGTTCTTAATACAAATTTGACAGGTACAGTTTGCTCACTGAGTCAGCAACGGTGTTTTTTAAGCCTCGTGAAGTTAGCTCTAAGTATTGATTAGATATTTTAGGTAATTTATTCTAAGTTAATAAAATTAGAGAGCAAGTAATATCCAAGATATAATATGTATTAATAATAATTATTATCATTTAGTAGATATGTATATCTTAGTTTGCGTACAGACGAGTTGTCGGATAAAGCGACCTATCATAAAGTTGAAAAAAAATCATTTAGTTCTCTGAAAAAAGTCTAATTGTAAACGCGTCAGGTTATCAGGTGATTTAGACGTGCCTTACATACAATTTTTAAAAGCCTAACAGACAGCTATTTTAAGCACAGAGACATAAAAAAAATTACGTCTCTAGCCTGTTAATTAGATAATTTGAAAATCTCATACGTTCAGGTCGTTTCATTCGAACACGCATATTTTACATTTTCTAGTCTCGATTTATTGAAGGTTTTTTATGTTATTATTATCACATCACTAAGCATATTATCATATGAAATATATTTTTCTTACATTAATTTACGTTCGTCGACTTCAAATAATTATGTATGATTGATATGATGATGTATGTATGATTATTATAGAGTTGTATGAAATAGCTCGTAATTAATATAAAATTTATATAAATGTTAATGAGTACAGTCTTTGTATATATTGAATTGCACCTTATTGCCTCCGTCCGTATTGCTGGGCGTTATATAACGTTTATGAACGCATCATACGAGCAGTTATTACTGTCTCCGTACACCAAGCAAAGTAGATGCCTTAATAAGACTTAGAAATTAAAGCCTATATCTTCATGGTAGAGTTTAAATTAGCTTGTCACGGAAACGTTGTGCCTTTGATGAAATTTTACAGTCATTGCTTCTTGCCTCTTAATTATATCTATTTCATTATATACTATTTCAAATCGTAAAAGGAACGTAGTATTTTCAATAGTATTTTAATGATAGAAAAATCATCATTCATTCGAACGTCCTTAAGATTCATTTTTGTTTAACACTGAATAACACACACAAATGTTGCTATAAATAGAAATATCCTAATATTGACAAAATTTCTGGAAATGGGATGAATATTTTAAGGGCAGATTCATTCACTACCACTAAGAAGGAATAAAATGTTATTGCGTAAATATGATATCGGATTACCTATTTGCCGATATATCCATAAATGTATACAAAAAATTACAATGTATATATACAAATATCGCATCGTGTGTATTAATAAATTTACTATGAATATATAATTAAGCACTATAACTATATATCTTTCAGTCTTGCCACTATTTGTTGCTATTTTATTGTTTACTTACTATAAGTCATTAAATTTGTTCTTATAAATATATGGAAAATGTCTGCTGCATTACGTAGTTTGCTATACATATTAAAAAAAAACAGCCTCTGTTGCCATTTTCAAAAGTGTTTGAGTGAATTAAAATGTCATACGAGTGACGTATTTCGCTCGTTCAGATGTATGGATACGCCTTTGCTGAGATCAATGCAATATAAGTCTTATTGACTTACTGTTTTCAGGCTATTTAGTCCGTTATAACTACCTCTTTGGTATTTAGTTATAGTGCAGAGGGCCTAAAATAATTTAAACTGTCATACTAAATGAAATAACTTTGATGAAAAGTACTTTTATCCATAATTGTAAAACCACGGCAAAGCGTATCTTCACATTTGACAGCGATGACAACAAAAGTATTTTGCCCTTGGGTTAACAGTATCTTACTTTCGCCGACTGACACATTGAAAAGTATATCTTGGAGTGATAGTAGTACTTAATGTTGTTAAATAACCAATAAAAGCGGATGAATTCTCATATAGCACTGCAACGTTAGCTTTAAGTTGGTATATAAATGCTGTTTTAAACCGAATTGCCATAAACGTGTTTGTAGATGCCATATTTTTTTTATAAAACGGTAATAATTTTATGTTAGACTTTAATATCACTAGCGATAAGTTGTCTATGTATGTATATGAAAAAAAATCGTAAGTACCTCACGACTTTTCTCTCTTGCTTATTCCCTGTCAAATTTATTTTTATCTTTGCGTTATGTTAGTTGTAAGTAAGTATATAGAAACCTAAGTACCTATGTTGACTAAGTCACAATATAATTTATTACCAATGAATACATATTTTTAAATTCTTTTTTTTTTATTATACACTTATTTTATAGTCGAGTTTAAAAGGCAAGATATTATATTTTATAGACGTAATCATTGTCTTTGCTATTAATGATCTTGTTTTTGTACAGTCTATCTAGCCGGACGCGTGATTTACTAACAAATAGTTTTGCCACTTTTGAATATAAGGTTCGAATAAATGTAATAATGTTCCGATTACGGATTTTGATTATTAACATTTGACAATTTACCGTCAACTTCGCAAGACGATTATTTACAAAATTATATTAAATAAAGTTTCACAGATATTAACAGCTTTCTCAAAAACATTTTTTGTGCAAACAACACTTAGTGTCTGCTTTTATTCCTTAAATAAGAAATCCTTAATTGCGTGTTAAAACGGGACTATATCGCAAGTTATTTAGGCTAGCTAGAAATTGATTGGTTGTTATACCAATATCACTGATTTATTAAATCGTTCTGCTTGCTTGTTCTGTTCATCCAGGCTTCGTAAAAGTTCAAACTGTAGTGCAGTGATTTTGAACTCATGTAGATTTGATATATTATTTTCCGCTTGAATATACATACCATCAATACATTTCCCTCCATTCGCCTTGCAAATTGGGTTGACTGATAAGTTATATATGAATCTTTTTAATGACAAACAACGGAAGAATACTATTTTGTATACAATTAGTCTTTAAAATGTATCGTCATATGCATTACTAACTACCCCGGAGCCCGGATTGAGCTCATATAGGATTTATTAGACACCAGTCACAGTTGAGGCTATTTAATGCTGCGTGAACTTTAATATAAAATAAAAACTTAGATACATTAACCAAATGCATGTGTATGGTCCACATCGATATAATTTTTACTATGGTCACACAATAACAGACGTCAAAAAACAACATACGTTTTTCAAACCTGAAATATGACTGGGTTCCCATGCGTTCTGAATAAGAGTGGCTAAGTTCATACCTACGTATTGTTGGTACCGACTTAAGTTTAGTGTTTCATAATATCCAAATAATGTATTAAATACCCGTATTAAGTACTCAAAACTGTGTAATGTCATAGATAACTCTGCTCCTCGTTCGTTGCAGGTACTTAATATTTATTTCAAAATGTTGTAGAAATACTAAATTGGTACTTATTAGAATTGCACAGATTCATAGCATTGCATAGATTCGTAAATACACCTATTACTAGAACTAAACTTGCTTCCGGTGAACGACGATCGGCCTCAGATAATATGCGACTATTAACAGATTAGTTGCTTAAAAAAGAAATACATTTACTTAAATATTTCTTCTGTGCGCGTGTTTGTCACTGAACTCCTCTTAAACTACTGGATTTTAATGAAATTTGAATGGAATATTATGCAACTATACATATAGATAGATGCTTGAAACGCGATCGCAGCGCCACCTACCCAACTTTGAATCTAAACTATTAAAGAATCCATTTAAACACACACTTAATCAACATCGGTCCGGCTACTTAGGAGTTCAGTTACATAGACGTGTATGTCTATGTAACTGAACGCACAGAAGAATTATATAAATAAAAAAAAAATTTCGTAAGTATCATAACAAGTTCGTGTAGAGGTGTAGAGTTTACGTGTGGTTTGGCTTTCATACCTCATATCTACAGGGTACAAAATACCATGTCTTACATAGGCCTGTTATTTTTACGCCTCTATTCAAAACCGTGCACGTCACATAATGACATTTTGACTCTGCATTCCTTCACCCGTTTTTCGCAGCTTAGTATATGTGGCGCCATCTAGTGCTAGTGTTCAACAAATAAAATGTATCCCATAACATGGCAGTATTCGAACAACAACTATTTTATTCTATTAAATGTAATATCATTTTGATTTCTAATTACGAATGTATTTCACAAAACTTCAATCAATTCCTTGTATCCTGTATCCGTCATGAGAAGAGGTTCATAATACATACTGGATTAAAATAAAAGCTATTCAAAACAATATTTGGACATTATGAAACATATGACCATGTACTTATTATATACATACATTTGTTTACAGTACCCACAGGCTAAATGTTCTGTCAATTATATTTTCACTTGTACCTACCTTTAAATATGTGATCAAATGTAATCAAAGGTCACCACAAATATATAATTTGCATATTATTACATTTGTGCAATTTTTATATTTCAAAACAAATAAAATTAAGTCACATCTACGTTTTTCATTGTTTCCTTGCCTAGATATATATATATATATATATTTTTTTTTTATATATATACTAGCTGTACCGCCCAGCTTCGCCCGGGTGAAAAAGCAAAATAAACGTTTTTCAACTATTGCTTCCATAGGGGAAGTAATGGTTCTTATCTGACTATATAATCCGTTCTTAGCTGACCTCTACACCTCGTAAAGAATATTCAATTTCAATTTCAAGTCCATTGGTCTTATCGTTTCTGAGATTTCGTGATGAGTGAGTTCAAAAATGGGATCACCTATATATATAGATATATATATATATATATCCTCACGTCTTCCTAAGGGCCTCCGTAGGGGTAGGCTAAGGTGTATAGATAGATAGTTTCCACCTACTTTCCGCTAGAGATATATTTTAGATGCCAACCTGACAGATGGCGACTACGTCCTTTCCTTCCTTCCGTCCCCCGTCGTTACTCAAGCGTGACTATATAGCGCCTTTGAATTTCTTCTCAAACGTATGCAGGTGTCCTCTCAATATTCTCCTTCATCTTAAAGCTGGACTTATCATTGTATATTTACCAGTTCGAGACTCTAATTTGTAATGTTAGTGGTGATGGGGAAACCTGCATACGTTTGCAAATTAAAACACGTATGTGGAGTTTGCTTGTGTTGTTACATCTCTGCCTACCCTAATAGTAAAACATTATAAACAAAACATGAGACAAAGTGAACGCCATCTCGGGGACTAAGCACAAACCAAAAGAAAACCTGATTGTGATAAAATATCATCACGTGCGTGCGTGAAAGCGGACCAAATACACACAGATGACTCCATTCTTTCAGGCAATATAGACTAAAGGATTCTTTCAGGGCTCGGACCAACACCAATTACAATCCCTACAGTCAATGGTACTCGCAGCATCTCTTTAGCGCGGATGGAAACGCGAGCGCAGCTAGTTATAAATATTTCAAAACTTCATTTACAACTGGCAACATTTGCACAAATAAATAATATTCTCACGCCTTTCTTTTCATTTGAATTTCTTCTCAGACATATGCAGGTTTCCTCTCGACGTTTCCTTCACCGTTGTGTGACTAATCACTTTACTTAAGTTCAGAATATTGTTAAAATCTCATTGGTACAGTCAGGATTCGAACTTGCGATCTTTGTTTCGCAGGCAACTGCTCAAACTCGGCCACCACGGCTCTAATACGGCACAAATAAATATGATGAATTATGTATATAATGAAATTCATATGCATATTATTAAAATCTAGAAGAGCCCTCCTAATACCACGTGCCTCAAGACTTTATATCAAGCTGCAAACAAGCCACCCATCCCAATACCAACATTTGATTCCATAGCATTATGACTTGGGATTAAATTTGCACAATAACGTTTTATCATTTTCGTGACAGCATTCCGTATATTCAGTTTCATTAAGACATACATAACCGTCTTGAGTAGTAAGCTATGGTTTATTTTATCTCGGCAGTTGTGACGACATTGTGATGACATCTCTTCATCTATTCAAACTATATTAAATGCTACCTTTGGGTTTTTTAACGTAATGAATACCCATGGATGCTCATCTCTGGACTCGCCATCTGTCACGTTGGCACCTAATATACCTCTGGCGGAAAATGGGTGTGTGAGTATTACCTATACACCTCTGCCTACCCCTTCGGGGACCCTTGTGGGAAGGCGTGAGGATATATATAAAAAATCAGTTCTAATTAGATAGCCCATTTATTGAGAAAGGCTTACCTATCGTCATGCTATTCAAGGGTGCGGGGCAGTAAATGCAGGTGAAACCTCGGGACACAGGTAGTATTTGATATAGTTCTATGAAAATTCCTACAAGTATCATTGAGTATTTTCACGCGAATTTTTAAATACGTTTCACCCGCCTGGAATATGATTTGGTTATATTTTTTCTGCAATTAAGCACGTTATCCTTATAGTTATAATCCAACATGTTGATCCAGCTAAATGATCTATCCCGGTGCCTAATTTTATCCAATTACGTTCCGTAGTTTATGCGTGAAAAAGGAAGAAACGCCCTTACAAAAATTCGCATGCATAATATTGAAACGAGTGTAATGTTCACAGGAAGGAAACGCTGTCCTCGAATACCAAAATTGTAATAGTGAGTCAGTAGGTAAGTTTGACGTGTTGCAGTCATTTTCTATGACCTTAGAACGTTACACAAAGCACCATTTTACTTAGCTCAGTGTCGCTAAACGACAAACGGTAACACCCTTAACGCTTTGCACAAACAAAATACCGTTATCACCCACATTATTAATACTTGTTTGACATCTCAACATGCATTTTGTAGACGTTCTTATTGTGATAAGGACTTGTGAAGCTGTCTCCAACCCATGACCCAATTTTAGCAATACCTAAAATGAATTACAATCGGTGTTGGTGGATCATTACTGGTTTGATTGTCTGCGCGGCAGCTACGGCCATCTACAACGATGGAATTCTTGAAGATGAAGACTTTGACAACGAACTTGTGGACCCTGAGGAGTTCGAAGGAGAACGGAAGAGCAGGCTATGTGAGTGATTATTTAGTTCATGTCTAAAAGCCAAGCGCAAAGCGAAGGAAATTTCTAAGTAATATTACTAACATACATATGATCACGCAGAGTCCCTCACGCGGTCTACAGGGCGCATACATATGCCAGTTCCCTCTAAGCTTACAGAGCTCCTTCGCTTTAATAACAATTCAGCAGTCTCTTCATACATGCTAGCTGATTTCGATACTCTCGGTAGTTGGAACGTAGTCTTCTTCTCACATGCCTTTCTTCTCTTTACTTCTTTACAATCACATACACATCGGAGGCGCGAGTTGCATTTGCGAATCTCTTAATTGCAGATTCGATCTAATATGTTGCGCGAATAATTCATTAAAATTATAAATAATAATTATTACCTTGTTACCTACTAATATCATATTTTAATGTTGGTATTTGTAACTTATGAACTAGGTATATGTACTCATGAAGCATGCTGTGGCAATACATATATGGCATCAATGACACACAGATTGCAAGTTCGAACCCCAAGTGTACTAATTAGTTTTTCTGAATTAATACATACATTTATGAAATGAGGAAGTATGAAAATAGCTTGAATGCAGTTGAGATGCGATCACTTCGAAAAATGTGCGGAGTAACGATCTTAGATCGAATCCACAATGAAGAGATTCGCAAATCAACTGGCGTGAATGAGGGCGTGATTGTAAAGATGAAGAAAGGCATGTTACGTTGGTTTGAACACATAGAAAGGATGCGTGAAGAAATATTGACAAAACAGATATACAAAGCAATGGTGTGTGCAAGAAGAGGCAGAGGAAGACCACGTTTCAACTACCTGGATCAAATCGATCGGACGCTCAAGGATGGGAACGTCAAGAGTACTCGAAACCGACGAGCATGTATGAAGAGACTGATGAATGTGGACGACTCGAAAGAGGTATGCAAGTCTAGAGAGAACTGGCGCTCTATAATCTCTGCCTACACCGTTAGGGACTTGGCGTGATGATATGTATGTATCATATGATATGTATGTATGTACATAATTTTCTGAATAATCTGCCCTCACCAGGATTCCACCCGCGACCGCGAGTTTCGCAGTCAGGAGCTCCAACCACTAGACTAGACTGCCATTGTCGCCTTTTCTAATCACAAACATTGTTTCAGTGTTTCCATTCGTGAGCATCGTTCGGTTCGCGAACACAGAGTGTGCCAGCTCGAATGTGATGACCGGTACGTGTCTGGCGCGAAGGGAGTGCAACAATCTCAATGGCACCGTCGCCGGCTTTTGTGCTTCGAGACGGGGCAGATGCTGCATCGGTAAGTTAGCAGTGTCATCATGCCTCCAGTTACGCGAACGCTCTGCCCGGAAGTCCATGAGAACTCTTCCAAGAAAACTGTATGAAGTACACGATCCGAAGCAAGGTTGTTTTTAATGAACTAGAGATTTTAAGCCTGCACAGGTGCCGAGACGAGGCAAGTGCTTCTTTGTTAGTTTACAGGTACAGGAGTTGATAGCTAATAATGTAATACATACATATCATCACGCCGAGTCCCTAACGGGGTAGGCAGAGAGTATAGAGCGCCAGTTCTCTCTAGACGTACATACCTCTTTCGCTTCGTCCACATACATCAATAATATAATAATAATTTATTTATTTTCTCACACTAAAGTAAGTTCTGTTTAACACATATTAATATGTGTTAAACTGAACTGATACACGACCTGTAGTACAGGAATTCTACAGGAAATATGACAATCGCTGTGGCTTCATATGCACTAGTTTAAGCACTATCCGTCAGTGTGTTAATAGTATGTCATAAAAGCGTTATGCCCGAAAGCTTATCAGAACTCTTTGAGGAAGTTTGTCGGAAATTTGGCACGGCACATGATCTGCTATCTATGACTTATAATTTACAGAACTTCAACCACATTTATCAGTTTCTTACTTCATACTACTTGGTTTCTAGCATTTCTTTTCTACCCGCACCGCACGCATCGAAGATTTTATTGCACACAGTTGCCGTGAATTATAATTAATTATAAGCCAGTTTCATAAGCCAAGACCCCCGGCATCAAAACTGGAGCTTGACACTCAAACAATAATCTTATGTTAAACCAGCTTATAATCTATTTCTGTACCAAATGTTATCCAACTCTTTTCTACAGTTCTGGCGTGATTGGGCAACAAGCATCGTTACAAACTTTCACTTTTATAATATTTATTCGTTTAAATATAAAGGAGTTTGTAATTCACCGATTCGATTATTGCATTATTATTATTCGTTTATCAAGTGGGTGTGTGGGTATTACCTATACACCTCTGCCTACCGCTTCGGGGACCCTTGTGGGAAGGCGTGAGGATATATTATTATTATTTATTTATATTTTATATAATATTCTCTCGTGAAGTACGAGGTTGGACTGCATTTATCGCGGGCTTTTGGCCAAACGATAAATGGAGAAATATCGTTGACGTGGAGAGCATCATAACGACAAAAATTTGCGAACTATTCGGCATGTGTTTAAGATTACAGCTTTTTGGAGTTGCATATATGTTATTATTATTCTTTATTTGAAATAAGTCTCATATATTACATTTTTAAATATATATATATAAAAAAAACATATTTAAAAATATTAAATATAGGGCCCACCGGTATCGGGATCAGGGTCCAAGGTACCGGTGGCTAGGGTCCCAGAGAAAGAAACCTCCTCACAATACGTGCCGTTTCGAGCAGTGCTGCTTTCTGCATCAGGCACTTGATCCAACCGTCTAACGAGAGCCTCTTGAGGTGTTGGTCGAGGCTCTTTGCCATTAGGCCATTGGCCGTTATTACTATCGGCACAATGATTGCAGAGTCCACATCCCACATGCTGACAATCTCGTATTATTATTATAATTGCAGTATCACGTTCTTGTGGGTCAAGAACGAATGTGAACAATACTTACTTCACGAGTCCGAGCTATCCATCCTCATATGCAGGAGGGCAGGCCTGCTCCATCATCGTACAGCGTTGCAACAGCAACATTTGCCAGGTGACAGCTGTTACAATACCTCGAAACTATTAAGATAACACTCTGATAAGAGTCCTAGAGAATGCAATACAAACTCATAATGCTTATTTAACTTCTATAATATAAAGCCGGTATGTGTACGCCTTTGAAAGCTCGAACAGTTCTGCACCGATTGAGCTTAAATTTTGACACAATATACACACTTGCAAACCTTTGCAGACGAGTACTCGAACCCTTGAGTCTGTAAGCCAACCAATTATAAAAATAAAAATGTAATTGACACAATAAGCTAAGAGACGTCTTTGAAGATTATATTAAAGATCATTCAAAATCACTGCAACTTGGAACATTTATTTACAGCTACGGATCGATTTCATGGACTTCGTGACAGCCCAACCGAACGGAGATGGGGTCTGCGACACCGACTCGATCACGATCATTGGCGGGAACACCATAGTGCCCACGCTATGCGGCGACCTCACCGGCCAGACTATTTTCGTTGACTTCAACGGGAACACCGCTATCACCATCACGGTCACAGCTACCCTAGCCACAACCTTCGCTAGGAGATGGAACATCAAACTTATACAATTGGGATGCGACTGCCCGGGAATCGGTAATGTACTGGTGTATCTGTGATTACCAACTTTTTTCGGGCCTACATTAGTTGTGGTGCTGACCTTGCATCGCTTAAAACCACTGCCAGTTAGAATACGCAACTGAGTAATTATAAAATTACTTATATACATTTTCTCAAAAGATAAATTCTTCAAGCCTAAAACGAATAGACAGAAGACAACCGTCTGGTCTAGTGGTTAGAGCTCCTGACTGCGAAACTTGAGGTCGCGGGTTCGAATCCCGCTGAGGGCAGATATTTGTGTGATGAACACGAGTATTTGTACCTTAGTCTTGGATGTCCTATGTATTTATGTATACATCTATATAAGTAAATATATCGTTGCCTAGTTACCATAACACAAGCTTTGCTTAATTTGGGACTAGGTAAATTTGTGTGGAATTGTCCCAGGCATTTATTTTAATTTTTAAAGATCTGCAATGATAAGAGCCGTTAGCAAATCTGACACCAGGTTAATCCAGTTGTTCCTCATTCTTTGGGGAATAGAAAACGTAGAGTCGAATCCACATATAAGCCCCCGCGGAGTTAAAGATAACTCTTTAGAAACGTTTGTTAGACCAAGTATCAACTTTATGTTTATGCATTTATACGTCACCTTCCTCGCCAGCTCCCAGCGGATGTCTGCAGTACTACACGGGGACAACGGGTACAATAAGCAGCTTTAATTACGGCACCGCGGCCAGTACCGTCCTCAGTACATCCGGCGTGACGGGCACCCGGCAGATAGCGAACTTGAATTATGGTATATGCATTCGGATGGAAGCTGGATTCTGTACCATACAATATGCTCAGGTGGGTATTGACCTTATACTTCTCAATGATTTCCCTAATGCCCCTTTTCTTTGCACATCCAATTGTATCGCTTAATAAATAAAAAGCTCGCGTAATCTATACAAATAATTAAAATTTTAGTGTCTGTTTGTAACATTAAAATAGCCGCTTTTTATTAGATGCATATGGATCTTTACACGATACATACACCAAAATATTTTTTTTTGTCTGTCTGTCTGTCTGTTGGTTCCGGGTAATCTCTGAAACGGCTGGACCGATTTTGACGGGATTTTCACTGGCAGATAGCTGGTGTTAAAATCAGCTATCTGCCTTTACTAAGACTACTTTTATTTTGGAAACTGAACAATATATTTTTTGTTAAATTCCACGCGGACGAAGTCGCGGGCACAGCCTGTCAAGAAATAAATTTGTAATAGCGGTAGAATTGCTAGTGGTCTACGATCCTGACTACGAAGCTTGTGGCCGCAGGTTTGATTGCCGCTGAGGGCAGATATTTGTGTGCTGAACACTAGTATTTGCACCTTAGTCTTGTATATCCTATATAATTATTTATACATATATCTATCTATATACGTATATAATGATATCCTCGGCTAGTTACCGTAGTACAAGCTTTGATTAGTTTTTACTATGTTAATATGTATGGAATTGGCTAGAATATATATTCCCAGTAATGAGCTCCTTGGGGAGGGGGGAGGATTGTTACATTGTGTTGGAAGCAGGGGGATTAAACCCATTATGCTGCCAACACACTATAACTCTCCGAACACAGAGTGGCAACGCGCAAGTGATACTTCGGTATCGTGAGCGTAAATAGGCTACGGTAACCGTTTCCCATCATGTGGGCCGTATGCTTGTTTGCCACTCTTGTTGTATAAAAAAAAATATCCTCTCGCCTTCCCACAAGAGTCCCCGAAGGGGTAGGCAGGTGTATAGGTAAAACCCACACACCCACTTTCCGCCAGAGATATATTTTAGGTGCCAACGATATAGATGGCGAGTCCATAGCCGTTACTCAAGCACTATAAATATATATATATATATATATATATATATAAGGGAAGAAAAGGAGGAAGAAAAGGAGAAGAAAAGGAAAGAAAAGGGAAGAAGGGAAGGCGTGAGGATATATATATATATATATATATCCTCACGCCTTCCCACAAGGGTCCCCGAAGGGGTAGGCAGAGGTGTATAGGTAATACCCACACACCCACTTTCCGCCAGAGGTATATTAGGTGCCACTATAAATACTTTGACTAAAAGCAGTTATTTATTGACAACATTGTTGCAGGGCGACACGTTTTCCTTCACCGTGTCCGGTGACGTGGAGGGAGCTGACAACACAGTTCTGGGAACTGCAGTGGGAGCTGAAAACGACGGCTCTTGTACCACTGACTTTGTGGTCATCGCCAATCCCGTGCAAGTCTCCAGTGGCAATGCAATTGGCACTGATCGGTTCTGTGGCATCGGCTTTGACTCAGTTCAGAGTAAGTGAGCTAACCAATCCATAACATACTTTATAGTCAGGGCTATAAGATATTTACTTTATATATATCTTGCTCTTGAGAGCGGAGTGGATAGTAGTAGTTGCTTGGAACTATCTAAGTCCCAACTGTACTAATAAGTATTTCTAAACTTAATACATTAGTCACACCACGAGCTTTACGGTGAAGGAGAACATCGAGAGGAAACATGCATACGTTTGAGAAGAAATACAAGGCGTATGTATAGGCGTTCTTGAGTAACGGCGATGG
Source organism: Drepana arcuata (assembly GCA_016069955.1). Lineage (NCBI taxonomy): Eukaryota > Metazoa > Arthropoda > Insecta > Lepidoptera > Drepanidae > Drepana > Drepana arcuata. The sequence continues at coordinate 60,271 of JACCPG010000572.1, forward strand.
ACTCGCCATCTGACACTTTGGCACCTAAAATATATCTCTGGCGGAAGGTCAGTGATGTGGGTCCTATATTGTTAGCTTGTCTAATTGTCTGTTTCCTCTCAGCCGGTGCCAAGCCCTTCGTGCTGTACGTGGTGACAAGCGCAGACGAAGCCGCGACTGCCACCAGCCCGCCAGATGTCGCCAACCGGGGCTTCTCGCTCACCTACACTCAGGTGGCGTGTTAAGCATCTGACATAAAGCAACGACTTCGAGCAAATAACTCCAACAATAACTAGGCGAGATTTAACTTATACGAAAATAAGAACATTTTTGAGCTTTTGTAAGTTCTAAATTTTATACGATACGTAGGTTTAGCTAGTTAAAAAGATTCGTTTATATTGTAGATGATTTAATTTAATGTTGGATAAACGTTAAACGTTGGACGAACCTTATTTTACCGATCGTGGCGTTACGTTACCTACGTCCAGAACAAAGCCACAAAATAATACCAAGCCTAGGCACAGTAGGGTAAATATTCAAAAGGAATAAGATACGAAGCAATACATCTGAGTAGCTAATAAGAGTGTAGATACCTCATATCTTCTGCTATGGATTAAGGAATAGGATTAAGAAATATAATTTGTAAATACGAAATGATGCCGTGTGATCTCCATGTTAAAATCAGCTGAGAGCTCGGGTAATAAATGCAATTGTCAAGCAAATCAAAAATCAAAACCAACTTACAGGTTGTCACGGTGGTTTCTTCTATTATTATTTATTAAAACAAGTGTTAAATAGTAGTCTTTGATTAAAACGAATGCCATACAAATATTATGTGAATGTTGGAATGGCATTCGAATCAACTGTTACTTTACGAAATGTCATTAATTCAACATCATTCATTCATTCAACATTCATTCATTCAATCAAGATTATGTAAAAGTCGTTAAAAATTACATAAATTCATGCATACATACATATCAATACGCAGAGTTGTAGCTTTTAGCTACAGCAGCTTTCGCTTCAAATACTTATCCTGCCAGGTGGCGTTGGCAGGGATGTTCATGTTTTCAAAGTCATTTTGTAAAGTGATAGCTCTAGAATAATCAGTCAATCTCAAAATGCATAAATAAGCATGTATGATATAAATTAAAATATACTCAAAATCTTGAAAATTAAACTTTAAAGGATTATGTGCTTGAGCATGTGTCCCTACAGTTTTCTTTTCGACATAAGTATAGTATGTGTAAATATAAATATCAGATCGCATTAATCACCATTGAAACTGTATTGTAAAGAAATTAAATATAGAACAACACAAATTCAACATATTTATTTATATAAGTAAAACATAACCTCACATAATAAATGAAGTGCTATTCATCTATATGACACAACTCCTCCCGAATAATATACCAGAAAAACAAAATAAAATTATAAGCTCATTTATAAGGAACATAAAAAACACATTGGTGGCGAATGTTAAGTCTACAGACCTTAAGTAAATTCATTTAATCTCAACATTATTAATATTTGGACCACAAACAGAACGTAGAATCTCCATTAACACATGTAAATAGGTTCTTGAGAGTAAATATATTATATGCTCCATTCGTACATATCATTATCATGTTAGTTGCTGTAATACCAATATGTATGAAGCTAACAAGAATGCGCTGGTAAATGTTCCATGAAATGGCACCATAGAGGTATTAGATGAACAATAGACCAGATGGTTGCACATTATTGTGACTGGTCAAGGGAATGTATGTCGAGTGCTCACTCCATGGCTATGATGATTGCAGATTAATTGACAGGTACACTATGACTCTGAAGGCATCCAATTACCCACTAAATACTAAAACCAACAAATGTAAACATAAATTACAATCTATTATTGCTTGTTTTTATCCCGTAATAGTTAACCACCAAAAATTTACAACATTGGCAATTATGCATATGCCGCTACAACTTTGCCCATTCTCCTCTGTACATTGTTCCTGACATCGTCGTACCATTTGCCAATTTCCGTGTTGTTCCTCAAGTCCTGGAAGGCCTGGCAGCCTTCGATGCTACTCAGGACTCCATATACGCTGATATCAGCAAGATTAGGCTTGTCCCCGCCGAGGAATGGAGTGCCTTTGGTTTTGATGGCCGATGTCCATTCTCTTGCCGCGTCGTATAGGGACTCGCGAGCATCCTCTTTGATGTGGTGCCTGTGGGCATATGGATTAATTTAGATAAAATTTATTTTACTCAACAAACTTGGCAAGAACTACAATAATAATTATTATTGCAACTATTTAAGAGGAACAAATAGTATGTGAATAATGTCAGGTTGAAATGATACCTATATTATTAAATATACGGTAAAATTATAGCCCACCTAGCCTTGAGTCGCCTGGAAATGGCCCACATAGCAGCAGCACCCCCGTACACCATGAGGGTGCATTCCCAAGCCGGGAAAGACTGTCGCCAATGGCCAGCTTCCTCGAACCACTTGAACGTCTCCAGAGCTTCACTACTAGTTCTATAAACGTTTGGTGAGAGCGTATGGACGAGCACGCTGTCAGCCCATTGCCGCCACTTGCGCTCTTCACTGCAAACATCAAGCAATGTTTGATTCAGGAAACTATCTATATTATATTGATTGCACCAAGTGTTCCATCATTCCACTTTTGACTCATTTATTTGGATTATTCTACATCCATTTTCATCGATATTTTAATACATAGCAGTTTAATATTAATATTATAAATATTAATAATATTTTAATACATGCTTGTCTGCCACCCAAGGGGTATAAAAAAAAAAAAAACATAGCAGCTGTTGTGTGTTTAGGAAAATCCCCCGTGAAGAACTTATGTCTGTTCAAATCCAACAAAACATATTTTTTCATCAAAACTATAATGTAGAAAAGAGGCAGCGTGCAATGGATATTTTGTAGTGCTTGCGCAGTGCCAAGCCTGCAGGAATCTGTTGACAACCTTCTTGAAGAACTCTAAATTTAAATATTGAAAGATTCCGGATTGGCTACCCTTACAGCATATAGCAAGTATTCTACCATCAACAACAATTAGTGTTTAGTTATAGAAGAAAACCATATATTTACATCTCTGCCTCCTTTTCACGATCATCAGGTACAGGGGCATTGTGCATTATGAAGTACTTATTTGTGATATCTGTAGCATCCTTGCCCATATCATTGACATATTTAGTCACAGGATAAAACTTGACAATATTGCACAAATCGTTACTCTTGTCGCGCATGTACGTTTCCAGGATGGATACTATAGCTGAGCTGTCTAAAAGTTGCTGAAAGAACATGAAAATTAGTATAAATTAAACATGACAAATTATTTCAACCAACAATGAAAGTATTTAAGTCTAGAGAGAACTGGCGCTCTATAATCTCTGCCTACCCCGTTAGGGACTCGGCTTGATGATATGTATATGTATGTATGAAATACATAGATATACATTCATGTCTGGAAGTCTGCACAATAAATTATTTCCTGACAATTAAAAATAAACTGATAATAAAAGACTGGTAATAATTTTATTTCATCTTATCATTTCTTAGTACATACATACATTACATAATTTATTACTAAGAGATAATAATACCTGATAACCCCCATCAACCTTGGCCAGCAGTATTGGCACTTTCTTGTACCCTGACCACTTGATGGCCTGACGCAACACAGCATCCACTTCCACAACCTCATAACTGAGGCCTCGATAGTCTAGATATGAGCGAACTTTACAGCAAAAAGGACATGTCCGGTATTGGAATAGAACCAACTTGAGGTTGCTAGTATCTGTCTCACTGGTTACCTAGAAAACAAATTGAACATAGCCTTCTTATAGAAATATACAAAGCAAAAGTGTGTGCAAGAAGAAGCAGACCACATTCCAACTACCTAGATCAAATTGATCGGACGGGAATGTCAATAGTACTTGAAACAGACTAGCATCTATGAAGAGACTGATGAATGTGGATGCAGCGAAAGAGGTATGTAAGTCAACAGAGAACTGGCACTCTATATTCTCTGCCTATCCTATGAGGGACTCAGCATGATGATATGTACTATTTATAAAAAAAAGCCTTGATGGTTAAGTGGTTCAAGTAGTTGCCTGCAACACAAAGACTGCAAGTTTCAATACCTACTGTACCAATGAGTGTTCTGAGCCTAAATACTGATTGTCAACAAGCTTTAAGATAAATAAAAACTTAGAGAGGAAACCTGCATATGTTTTAAAAGAAATTCAAGGACATTTGACTGCCATCTGGTCTAGGGGTTAGAGCCTGACTGCTAAACTTGAGGTTGCAGGTTCGAATCCCGCTTAGGGCAGATATTTGTGTGATGAACATGAGTATTTGTACCTTAGTCTTGGATGTCCTATGTATTTATGTATATATATATCCATCTATATACGTAAATATATTGTTGCTTAGTTACCATAACACAAGCTTTGCTTAATGTGGTACTAGGGCAATTTGTGTGGAATGTCCCAGGTATTTATTATTATTTATTATATGTATAGTCTGTTTGCATAATGGCAATGGTCTCACAATCTGACAAATTAGCACCTAAAATATTCCTCCGGTGGAAAGCTACACATTTTAGCCAACTCTTTCCAAGACCCTTCTGGGAAGGTGTGAATAAATATACTACTTATTTTCTTAAAATGTATGCTAGTTGTGTTTGCATCATTGGAGTGATTAGAATCTTGCACTGTCAACTGTTTGAGGTTTTTAACTGCATTTAAACTACTAAGATTTTTATAACATACATACACATAATCACGCCTCTTTCCCGTAGGGGTAGGCAGAGACCACTTCTTTACACTTGCTACGGTCCTTACATACTTCTTGAGCTTTGTCTACTTTCATTATTCTATTCATACATGATCTTTGGCTTAGGGCTCTGGCTCTTGACCTGGCCTTTTTTCAAGACTATAAAGCTCTGCATGTAGGATGTTCGAAGTCTTTTTCAAATACAACAAAAAGTTGTTTATAAGTTTTGTTACATTCTTATTACATAATACCAAAGGAACCACTTTCTTCAGACTCTCTGGTTGTGGAATAAGCTTGCAATGGGAAACTTTGTAAGCCTAAATTCTACTCATATCATGGAAATCTTCTAAACGTTTGTGTAAAAATGTTTTAGGGGGGTAGGTAACGCGCGAGCATTACATTAGGTGCTGCATGGGTTTATAACCACTTAGGGTCGTATGTTTGCTAGCCACTTCGTAGTTATAATAACTGTTAAGATATACAATATATAACTTACTTTGTACTGGGATTTGTACTCAGGTGCTGCAGTCAGGAAAGCATATTCCTCATTTTTTACAGGAGCAGATGGTTTCTTCATATTAACCTTATAATGGGTATAACCTCCATAGCCCACTCCCATAAGGGCCCCAATGCTAGCACTTACTAGAGTCAATTTCGTAGTTGATTTAGGCAACCGGCTTTTAGTTGAAATAAAAAGTTTACTCAAGTGAATGTTCTCCTTCAGTGAAGGAAATATAACTTTCCTTAAAATAGTAAATGTCGGACCCCACATTTTTATTTTTACTTGTTCGCATGTAATCTAGATCTTGTTTCTCGCAAATGTCTCAAAATAAGCAAGAAAAACCTACGTGCTATAACTCAGTTTCCTTCCTTTTGATGAGATGAGAACCACAGAATGAATACTATTTCAAATGGGAAGAGACACCGACAGTAAGTATTCTGTGGAACTCATAAAATTTACTGATAATAGTAAATCAATCCTACGAACTATCATCAACACTACATGAATAAATATCGTCCGTCAGTTCGTGGTAAACTCAAAATTCTGCAACATAATTTTTCACCGATGGACAGTAATTTATTAGGAAGGTATACTTAGTATAATATCTTTATGTAAATTGGTTGAAATAAGTTAATAAGTGCAAGTGCGTGATATATATTCTCTAGAATCTAGATCTCCTAGTGAATGAGTCCGAAGCTGGGACGTATCACTAGTTTCATTACATCTCATATATACAATGTGAGTCTTCAGGTGCACATATTTAAATGTGGAAAAATATACTTAAATTAGTAATATAAAACAAAATCTTATATGTTTGATATATTTAGGTTTTATTGCCTTTTTTATTTTTAATCGCTACTGCGACCCTAACACGGGGGACACCAGGCGATATTTTTTATATCAGTAGGACTTACACGCTGAGAGCATCTTCTGTAAGTAAAGCAACTTAACTCAAACACCGTACATAATATATATTTATTTTAAAATAAGATAATGATATATGATGGATATATGTAGGTATACCTTGGACCGAGGCCCACAGAGAGTGCCAAGTCTCTTTTCTTTATAAATCGAATTTGATTATTTAGTTGAAAGCCTGACCGCGGCACCACAAAATCATGTTATAATAGTATCAGATTCAGTGACGAAGGATGCACGATGAACTATAAATGAGTATTGGTTCGTAAGTTCATATTGAACACAATTTATAAAAATTAAAATAGCCAACGAAAGTCTCATATAAAGAGTACAGTAATCTATACTGGTCTCATACAAATTAGTGTAACTAATTTCTGGAAAGTAAGCGGTTACTGCCGGATATGAAAGCTTGCAACACTATACAATAACACTCGCACGTTGCGGATCCTGTGATTATTTTCGAAATAAAATGAAATATATTTTGTGAACAAATAACGAATAAAGATAAACTAATATATATTTAATAATAAGGACAGTATGTCGCTTTATACTGATAAAATAAGGTTGATTTTCTCTTTCTTAACCTTGCAACTCCAACAAGTCTAGCTACAGGTATTATAGTCTATGAGTCTACTCTATTGTATAGATTCTACTCTACTCCTGTTTGCTTGCCTGTCGTTCGTCGCACGCAATGTCTGTACTGTATTACCTTTTGACTTGTTGAGAAATTTGATAATATGAAAATTTCATTTTGTAAATTTATTCACTTACGTTTATCGAGCATTCGAGTGCCAATCCTTTGTTTGTTTTTCAACCATTAGTCTTGGACCAGCGTCATAATTAAGGTAATCGTCGAATCACATCTTGATTGATCTGTGTATTGGCGCGTTAGTTTCTGAATGTTATTTTTCCGGTGCTTTCTGTTACATCCCGACATATGGTGAACTTTTGTGTATAGGGGAGTGGTTATGCCCGAAGCATGCCATCGACGTCGCGGTCGAGGGGCTCCGGGCGCGGACCGGACGGCGCGCCACGGGGCCATATCATAGCGCCCATGTCGGAGCGGCAGCAGTTGGCTCTGGTGATGCAGATCTCGTCACAAGATGCCCTGCCAGGTCTCGCTGCGTTAATAGCATGGAATAATAAGTTTATATGTGAGCCAAGTATGACCTCCGGCCCTTCATGTCCAGCCGCTCCGACGCCATCTGAGGTGCGGAAACGCACCCGGCAGCAGCGCAACGAGCGCGGAGAAACTCCGCTGCACGTAGCGGCCATCAGAGGAGACCACGATCAAGTGAAAAGACACATTGATCAAGGTCAGGACCCCGATGTACCCGATTTTGCTGGTGAGAGATCCTTTATGTATAATACCCACCCACCATCCACCGAAAGTACTGCAATATACCTCAGCTAAGTGGTTCATACATTACTTGTTATGAATGTTGTGTGTTATGTTTATAGTATTTGCATACATTTATATTTTGCATAAACCTAAGTACAAGAGTATTCTTTCCGACTATGTAAATCTGTTCTTGCACTATCTGTGTATATTTTGTTTTATTGGTATAGTATTGTTTTTATTAAATGTGCTTATTACAAGGTAACTTAGTCATCATAGTATGTCTGTATGTTTGTACCACAGCTGTCAGGAAATTGATTTGTTTTTCAACATGCATCAACAATTGAAAACGGTAATTTGATTTCATAGTCCGGTTTTAAGCTTAATGGATATTTTAAACATATTTAAAAACCATTGTTATTTATTTAAAAAAAATGTTTCAAGTGACTTTCTAGGATATTATTTTGGAACATGATTGAAGAACTCAACCACCACTAGTTAGTATATGTAATAATATACACTAATAGACTATAAGCTAAAGAGGTTACAACATTATCATTTTAAGTTATAAACATAAGCTAAAGAGGTTACAACATTATCATTTTAAGTTATAAACATAACATTATAACATTTCACAACATAAAAATTATCATTACCTACACTGAGGTGTATTATGTATATAAATTGACAACCTTTCAAATGTTTTCAATCCATATAGGTATATAAATAAAATTTAATTGTCTGTCTGAGAGATTACCAATCACTGACATTTGACCCAACCTCATTGTGAGCATTTTTACATAACAATTATTTTGTTACTTTCTCTTATGTTTGGACTTGTCTTATAAATAGCTGAACCAATTTTGACAAAGAATGTACCTTGACTGACCTTCAAAGAATGCACTTTGAACGCAATTTGCCCATGGTTAGTGCTACCTTTTGTCCAGAATACAGGCTGTAACCGGTAATGACCATATTTGGGGATTGTAAAGTTTGCCACATATTTCGAAATTTAATCTAAGAAAAAGGTTTACCAAGACCACACCTTGATGACAGGTTTATTTCTTATAATTAAGTTTTCTTTTGTTATATTTTCCTATCCATATGATAAGTGTGTTCAATCATTATTAAACCACTTGGTCTGGTACTCCATCACACATTAAGCTTATTCTATTTGTCTCACTATTATTAATAACATTACATTTTCTAGAAGGTTGAATAGGTGTCATGTTTTTATTTAAAAGGAGGTTCTATATTGATGGAATATTAAGTCACCTTGTTATAAAATACTCTTTTAAAAAAAAAAGAAAACAAATAGAATAAAATATTTGTAGTAAGTAGAAGTACCTTGTTAAGCGGATGAAGAACAACTTGGTGCTTGAAAATTAAGTAGCTCTAGTAAAATTTTTGTTATTGCACAGCCCACCCACTTCTCTCACGTGAATGATGCTCACCAAGTCAGATATGATACCGGAATGGACAACATATTTCAATAATCCTGTATATATTGTGCAGTTTTAACTATTGTTGTTGTATCCAACCTATCTATCTGTGAGGTTTTCTTGTGTTCTCTTAACCATTTGTGGTGTGTATTAGTACACATACATATCTTAACACAGAGTCCGCGACAGAGTAGCAGATACATTAGAATGCCAGTACTATGACTATGACACAGTAGTGTGTTTAGACACAGACCTCTTTTCCTTCATTTGAAGCCACATATTTGAGTATAGGAAATGTTAATATTGTATTGAACTCTGCAATGCATTTGACATTGCATGTTAGCATTTGGTTCACGTTTTGCACTCTTTCATACTCTTTCATAGCACATGTATTGACTTATTTAATTATTTTTGGTACTACACTATCTAATGCCCGTTGTTCTGTTTATTTGCCTTAAGTCTCCGGACCCTGTAGTAAATGTTAGGAGGCATGTAAATATATTGGCTGTAGGATTTTACAGAGTTAATATTCTGCCCGAAGGTGGTATTGAGGTGAGTACATGCGTATGGCGCAAAATTTATGTATGTCCGTAATGTTTTATGCATGCCAATATGCAAGCACAGTTAAAATGTTATATTATTTTTATGAGTTTAATAGCGACAAGCCCGCGCTTCTCCCGATTGCATATATTGTTTTGTTATTGCAAAGGGCTTAGGCAACGTTTTTGATTAAATCTCCCAGACAGTTGATTATTTCCGACAATTTCTACAATCAGCATCATCTATACTGTATACGTACTCTATACAATTGCATAAAATTGGCGTGTCTGTTAATAATATTAAAATAACCGCATACACGGTACATATACCAAAACATAAATAATAATAATAATATCCTCACGCCTTCCCACAAGGGTCCCCGAAGGTGTAGGCAGAGGTGTATGGGTAATACCCACACACCCACTTTCCGCCAGTGGTATATTAGGTGCCAACGTGACAGATGGCGAGTCCATCGCCGTTACTCAAGCACGACTATACATACGTCTTTGAATTTCTTCTCAGACGTATGCAGGTTTCCTTTCGATGTTTTCCTTCACCGTAAAGCTCGTGGTGTGACTAATCACTGTACTTAAGTTCAGAAAAACTCATTGGTACAGTCGGGATTCGAACTTGCGACCTTTGCGTCGCAGGCAACTGCTCGAACCACTCGGCCACCATGGCACTAAATGGCACCAAAACATCATTTTTTTATTTGTTTGTCTGTCAATCTGTTTGTTCCGGCTAATCTCAGAAACGACTGGACCGACTTTGACAGGACTTTCACTGACAGATATCTGATGTAAAAAGGAGTAACTTAGGCCACTTTTATTTTAGAAATGAAACCTAATCTTAGGTTTTGTTAAATTCCAAGCGGACGAAATCGCGGGCACAGCTAGTACATAGTTGAATAAATTTACACATAACAAATTATACACTTAAACCTACCTCATGAATTTCTCTTATCTATTGGTGACAACTACATGAAAACAAAGTTGAAGTTTTTTTTTTTGTTTTTTCTATTTATTATAGGAGTTTTGTCGCATAGCGACTATGTCACTCCGTGAGGACACCTGGATATAAAATAAAATCACTTAAAATCAATATTCGAAAATCCGTTGAATAAAAAAAATCCGATTATTTATAATCCGTTGTTAGTTTATCGCGAACCCAAAGATAGACGCGGCGGGGGACTTTTTATATATTAGGGTCATGTTGAGTTCTTGTTTCCCAGTCCAGCCCAGCTCCCATTGTGATGTGATGTGAGTTTGCGATCCAGCAACGCCCTAAGCCGAGGTTCGTACCCCACAGGGGGTGCCCTTAGCTGTGTTGCTTAAAAATAAAGTGCCTGGCTGGAGGCCTAGGTCTCGCCATTGACCGGTTAAGTAGCAAAAGTTCCCACAGACAATACAAAAAAAATGCGTTCTAAACAAGAACGCATCTTTCGCGTCGCGTCTTTTGCACTGTATATGTCGTTTTCATATTGCGTTACTCGCCGGAGAGGGGAAGACCCCCCCACCCCCTGTGTCCGCGATATATCTTTATAATTCAGTTTACTTTGCATTCGTGTAGTGCGTACACAAATAAACATCTCATTTACTACAATTTAAACAGACTGCTTAAAGAGTAGCCGTCTAGTAGAGTAGATGCTATCATCTATTTAGATAGAGATACAATAGACCAGGAGCAATATTACTGCCCCTTTACCCTATCGAGTTTGTATTGATCTCGCAAATCTATGCCCTCAGAGATTCCCTCAGAGTATTTGTATTCGGTTCATTGATTCGAACATATTGATTATTTAATAGTAGTTTATTTTGAGTGCGAGCGCGGCCCAATGATTTCAGTGGTCCTTGTTGATTTATATATATTAGTTGTGCTGTTTTTTCTGAAATAAGTCTTATTATATGCGTTAATCTAGCTAATAATCTACATCTGTGGTAAATTTTATCAAATGCCGTGCAGCCGTTCTGGCATGATGAATGAAAACATCCTCACAATATTTCGCATTTATAATATCAGTTGGATAGGCTACGTTGTGGGTCACATTATGAAACCTTACTTCTTTTGAAGGCGCATCAATAATTTAATACTCGCAAACGCATTCACACAAAGCTTATAGGGTACTTCCCGTTCAAACTATTTGGTACAAGTTTGAACCTTAGCAAACTACGTACTAAGAGCGCCATTTGTATATGCACTTCCGGTGTTTATGTAACCAGCTCGTTGACTAAGACTCGTAGACTTAAAAACTTTTTGCCCTTGTAATGTTATCAAGATGAGCTCTGCTTGAACCACCACGAGGAGTTATAGTGGTCAACGTGTTATCATCATTATCGCAGTGTTGCACGATTATTTCATTTAAAATGTTACAAATTGTAGCTCTGCAATGCAACATACTTTGAACATATACATATATAGCACCCGATTGTTCCTGCCAAATAGCACATGCAATGGATATATGTACATAGCTATAGATAGACTACCGTTTTAAAATTTGACCGGCTATATTTTTTTTATTTATCAATTATATTTGACAATTGTCCTTTAGGCGCTTGGGGGTTTTTTTTTATACAACAAGAGTGGCAAACAAGCATACGGCCCACCCGATGGAAAACGGTTACCGCAGCCTATTTACGCTTACAATACCGATGTATCACTTGCGCGTTGCCACTCTGTGTTCGGAGAGTTATACTGTGTTGGCAGCATAATGGGTTTAATCCCTCTGCTTCCAACACAATGTAACAATCCTCCCCCTCCCCAAGGAGCTCATTACTGGAAACCTTATTCACCGCATAGGAACACAACACAAGAAATTGTGTTATTTGGCTACGGACTTCTATAAGGTGGAGGTCCTGCCCCAGTCGGGCAGCTCCAAATTCGAACGGGAAACCCGTTATGCCCTACCTCTCTTAAAACTTTATGACGTTTCTTTCAATAATATTATAAATCGCTTACACAACTACTTGTCTGAATAAAATCGAAACCGTGTAAATAATTAACGCGTTGTCCCACTTATTGATGCATTGCTTTCTTTTATTTTCGTCCATAAATTATGCTCTTCCTTTTTTTTTATAAATTCTGTATGTACAATACTGTAAATTGTTTTTTTTTTACCATTTCATTATTTTTTCCTTATCATCCTTATATAAAACGTCGTCTGAAAAAAGCGCGTGACCGATACAGGCCGATAGAGGACCTGGAACTATTATATATAAACAAGTTTATTTGAATTGCAATTTAGTTTTCTCACGATGACATGAATTAGTGTTATTATGGTTTTATATGCACTTATACATTCTTTAGAATCCTCAAATAAGATTTAAATTGCCGGTTACATTTACGTATGGCTACACACCTACCCTTTCCGCTCAGAAATCCTTTGAAATATGTGGTCAAATGTAATCAGTGGATTGTAGGTTTTATTTTTGTTAAATACCACGTGAACCTTGCGGGGTATAAACTATTAAATCAATCAGATCAAGGACGACAATTGGTGAATGGTTTCATGCTTGCTGAACGGGTTAATTGTTTAATGTCACAATATATTTTAAGGGTGGACGCCACTTCATGAGGCTTGCAGCTACGGCTGGCACCAGGTAGTGACAGTGCTTGTTAACGGGGGTGCTAATGTCAACGCCAAAGGGTTGGACGATGACACTCCTCTCCATGACGCAACCACTTCCGGAAATCTCCAGATGGTAAAGTTTCTCGTTGAACACGGAGCCGATCCTTACGCCAAGAATTCGAAGGGGAAAATGCCTTCAGATTATGCTGCGCCTCACATCTATGAATATTTCCAAAGTATTAAAGGTAAGTACACATATACGGCGTTATTGTTCGATATTAGCTCAATGCGACAAAACATTTGAGGATGTTATGTTTTACGATACTTGGTGTCGACGCCATGATCAAAGCAATTTTCCGTTGCTTGATTTTTATTTTGATTATTATTTATTTGGCAGTATCTACACGATAATCCTTTGTCCGGCACGAGATAACTGTAGCTTTTTCGGCTTTATCACTTTGCCTTCCCTGTTCCCTGTTGGTGTTGAATACAGCAATTAATCCTTTAAAGATTTCATAGTTTTAGATAGCAGTGGAAATGGCTGATGCCGACTTCACTGAGTACCAAGTATTTGACTGCCAAGTAGTATGGGCCTGGAGAAGCTGAACTAGTGCACAATTGTCGACAAATGCAGGACAGACCGGTCGCGCCTACTTTCAAATTATTTGATGTAATTTCAGGAATTTTTGTTTGTGTAACCAGCCATTGGCAAACTTTTTGACGATCACATTTTACATAATACATACAATAAAAAAAAACAATAAATTCATTCGGAGTGTCTACTGCATTGACTAATATGTATGTTAACGTACATCATTATATAAGAGATGATAACAACAAATACCAGTGTGTTATTGTGGCACGGTCGCCAACTGTACTAATCGTATTAAACCTACCTTTATATGCATATAATGGTAGTTCAAAATTATTCATAATCGATAGTTAATTCTGATTTGACGGGTTAAATAAATAATGTATGTGAAACTTTGGCAATGTGGACAGGTCAAGAGATGCTAAGTTACTTAATCGAATACCTATATTGAATCAATATAATGTTCGTAAATTGTAAATGCGTAATAGAGCAACTTACAAGAATTCGAAAGGGTCTAAGGAAACGTGTTATGGTTCAAATTCCTTTAGCAATGTACGCCCTAACCTTGCATACAATTTAGTGCTCTAAGACGCGTTATTATTTGAAGGACACAGACCAACACACCTGGCGTTAAAGTAAATTGAGCAAAGCTTTATTTTATCAACACACCAGCCAAGGTCCGGACTCTTCGATAAAAATGACTTGTGACCCCATTTTGATAACTGAAACGATACATTGTTATTTGAATATATTGAATGCAAACCGGATTAATCTCAGCTCTTAGCTCCTTAACTTTGCAAACGCATAATTTGGGAATATTCCGTCGATCGTTATTATTACTTTGTTACTCATATAAAATTAGTTTTTTACACGAACCAAATTAACCCTATTAGGATAGATGCATATATATCGGACTAATTTAATGATACGTCACTACGAACTCATGAAGGCAAATAGCGTAATGAAACCTGCCTACGCTGGTGAAGAAATTCAAAGGCGCAAGGATAGGCGTGCCCGTTGGGATCTAAATATAACTCCGGGAAAAGCTTCCTGTCACGCCCACTCCTATCCTAAGGGAAGGCGTACTTGGACTAATAGGAGGTTCCAGGTAATAATCTATTGCTATATTTACGTATCGCTCGGTGCGTTGTACAACTTTCTGTCCGTTATCACACGTAACGTCGTCTTGGGTGTACTGTTCTTTCTTTACGTTGATTTATATATATTATTATTTAGATTATATATTTTAGATTTATTATATATTATAGATTTAGATATTTGGCCGTTGGCGCATTTGGTCGCTTTAGTGCTTACATATCCGCCTTGAGACTGTTTTGTCGATACACGTCTTCCGTTATGAACAAGAAGAGAGTAGACAATCCTATCTCGTGCGGTAAAGCAATGATTAATTTGCTTTGGGACTAGCTACTCCGCCCAGCTTTATATATATATGCCGTTTCTTCTCCTGGCGGGTATTTTTCTTGGAAACGGTGGTAACTTTAGTTTTTGTTAAGTATATGACGTTCAATAAGTGTTCTCTGTGTCCCTTACGTTGAATAAAATATTTTGATTTTGATTTATATATTTAGCCCAGCTTTCTAAGGTTGAAAAAATAAAAAATAAACGATCGTAGTACCAACTATGGGTTTCAATTGTGGAACTAAACTATCCAAGGATATGCCATTCTCGAGTGATTGTGAAACTTTCGAACGGCGATTGTTTTTTATTTAAGGAGATTGATACTCACACACACACACATATCATCACGCCAAGTCCCTAACGGGGTAGGGATTGATTTGTACTTGATTGATTGATACTCCTCCCTTTAATAGCCCGTTTTTGGTGTACAAGTGCCGTGTTTCACATACTTATTTATCTCCCGACGAACATTCCGTGACGACCCTCAATTGGCGGTACCATTGGCTATTCCTATCATTACATTGCATTGTTCCTATTATATGTATATAGGATGTTTATAAGATCACATTGCAGTGAAATATAACATCTTGTATATATATGTTGCCCGTGAAATAGTTTAATTATACATTTATTTCTAGTATATCTTTTTATTGTTGATGCACGGTACGTATATTAATACGTATAGTTTAAGTATTACAAATGAGTTTTAGCGTAATAATATGTAACAATAATAAGGTGACCTACCTGGCAACGCCATGACAAACTCAGCGTACCAATTATGTTGATATCCGTATTGTTTTTTCTAGCTATCTTTATGCATGTTTATTGATTATTGGATTATCTATTTATGTTTTGTTATACTATGAAGCTTAGTATTACCAGTTCTTGTGAAATACGACGGTTGCCAATGACTACCGACCTAGGGACGACGTCTGGGCACTTAATAATGTAACGATTGATTTTACAAAATCAATAGACACCGCACAGCTAACCTTTTAGATCTCAGAATAGCTACTATATTTTACGCGCATGTATTTTTACACGTATAACAAAAATAATATTAATATTTTATATATCGAATCTTTTCGTTTTAAAGAACTGAATATATTAATAATCTTTATTGATAAATAAATGGTTCACTGCCTTCTGACTAACATTTTCTAGAATCCATAAGTATTGGTCGATTTGCTGTTGTTCAATTTCGTTGGGTATACTTGCATCATTCTTAAATTATTTCTGATTAATTTTTGTAGTCTATAGATATAATAATATTAAATAATATTATTATAAAATTATTATTCTCGTTATGCAACATAATTTCATATGTAATAAGATATATGTACTTCTATTTCAAATTCGATATGTATATTAACTCTTGCGTAAAATAAATGGAACGCGCGCTTCCATAACGTGAACATCGTCCGATCTGTCCAATCAGCGATCTGCGTCAAATAAAGCCGGTTGATTTTTTCATGGTAACACATCGCAGCTGTCACACTGGCCGTCCGCTTTCTGGATTTTGTATATCGTAACACTGGAGTGCATTGTTATTGAAAAGTTTTTCTTAAGCTGTATTGCTGATCTGAAAGCAGAGTGTTTTACAATAAAGGAACCGGGTAAGTTTAATCAAAACTATTGATACTTTATAAATGATATAATACATTAATGTGAGTAGATTATTTAACTGACTTAGTAAATACACATTTAATGTGAGCTAATTACGATATTAACAATTTCAGGAGTAAAGATGAAGAAAATGCAAAAGCGAACGAAGTAAATCAACACAAAAGAGTGTTTGAGAAGTTGAAATGAACCGATTTTTAATCCTGGTTTAGTAAATACGTTCGTTATCTTCGAATTACGCTGCGCTAGTTTTCTGAGTCAGGATAGCAAGCGAGTAACAGAAAGTTAGCATACTAGTTATTCGTCTCTGCGTATTAGAACTAGTTGCATTTTAAAGCTAATTGCAGAAATCTTATATCGTACTAGAATTGTCCTGCGGTTTCTCCGGCCTACATTTTTAATTTCATTGGCGGCTTTTTTCTCGAATCGCACTTTTTATATCACATTTAATTCAGTGAATAAACTCTGTGCCAGATTTTTATCCTATTCTATTTAACCGTGATTAAGTAACGAACATCCTCTCGAACTTTCACATTTGTAATATTACTAGCATCGCGAGTTCAATTTCTATAAAAGACTAACCCAGCTTTGCTTGGCGTAAACCGTTTATGTAGTAACCGCTGTAGTCAAAGGTAAAACGCTAAACAAAATATCAAAGGTAATGCTGTTTACTAGTCAGAATTTGATTTTTTTTCTGTTGTGGGTCCTTTTGTGGAGGCCCCGTTGCCCTCCCCTAAATCCGGCCTTGGACGTCGCGCTTTGTCTTTCAAGTAAAGCAAAAATATTTCGTGAGGGAAGGTGATATAATGATAAACAATATATGAAGTAAAATAGGAAACCGTTGTGCGTATCCCGACATAATGGTCTTTACATTTATTTCAAATATGTTTTGAACAAAGTAACCAGTGTGCGTCTTTTGTGAGCTTATAATAAAACGGCAAAAGCCCTATTGTTGGCCCTTCTAACCAGAAAACTTGCTATCCTAACTTACGAAATAGTGACTTGTTTTTAGACGTGACGGCATTAACGATAAATATTCTTATTAGACCTCAGAGGTCGAAGAAAGTGCGCTTTAGACCTATCCACCAATTGTGACGATGGTCTATTGGCAAAGTTCCAGATTAAAACTTAAATTGGATCCGATAACCCTTTATTTATTCTGGTGCTGCTATCATTAATGTTTATATGAATAAATGATGTGAATATTTTTTGTTATTTTTTTTACTACTACAACTTTGCCACGTACCGACTCGCAAGATTCCAGATCGTGATCAGATCAGACGACAAGTCATCCTGGCGTGTGGTGAGTGGTGAGTCTTGCTTATGGTACCACTCTCTTATGGTAAGCAGGGATCTCTTCGAAGTGTGTCGCCATATCACGGATGGGAAATATTTGCATCGTACCTACGTTGGAACTCGACATTGTTACTGCCCGCCCGCCCTTTGTGGGGCGGGGAGAACAGGCGCGCTTCTCGGCTCGGTTGATGGCGGTGCCGCCGTCCTAACGAAGTGTTACGAACATGCCCGAATTCGTACACTTCGGGTGCGTGGATGATTTCAGTCGGGAATAGTCGGGACTTTTTTGGCAGATATAATACGGACACCGCTGGTCCATGTTGTTCAAAATAAGGAACATAATCTCGTGAAATATTGTGGCGCGGTACGAATTAGGCCGAAAGCTTGTATTATTATTTGAAATTTTGGGTTTTTGACACGAATATTTATCGGTATGTGGGTACTCTCATTCAAGCATCGAATGCTTGTAACATTAAGGCGCTTGTACCTGCCTATGTCTATCCTTCGGTCAAACTTTAGAATTATCTACGCGCCGTTTCGTTTTACCTAAAAGTTTTACGAACATAACATGATTTCAACGTCAGCTATTGAAAATTTTTTTTAAAAAAAAAATATTTTTTATTTACAACCTAAGGCGAAATGATATTTTAAATTCTCTTTATTTTAAGTTAATAGAGAAATTATGTGTAAAGGAACGACCTGGGCGTGTTGCTTGTGCTATAGTGATGGCCGCTCACCGACGATAACTTCGTAGTGGACTCGTAGATAGTTAGACCGACTTTGCATAACTTTTTAAAGTGGAATATTTATTTTACAAACAAGTAAAATTTTTATAACACTGTCCTCCAACGTGAAATGCAAAGGAGAGCGCTCTCAAACTACAAAGGGGAGTCAATAGTTGCTTGATTTATGTACAAATAGGCAAAATAAAAATGCACGCCGCACATTATTCATGATCGTGCTATGACCCCCGTGTGTAAACTCGTACTATTGACATGACTGACGTGACAATGTGATTAGTTAGAGTAGAAGACCGTGTTCCGTTTTATGTGTGACCGTTTCATGTTAGTGCTCGTCAACAATTTATAAATAAATACAACGGTCGGCCAATGAGCTCTTACGTCGTGGTACTTCCTATGCGAAAACTTACATATACTTCGTGAAACATTGTACGCTCGTTCGCATTCGTGTTCGCGACGCAAGGACGTTATCTTTTCATACAACGTTGAGAAGAGCTACCTACACCTGCTAGGCAAAGGATTTCATCAATTCGTACTTCGTAGCTAACGCAAGTAGTGAATTTTTCCTTGTAAGTCACCATTACTTTAATGTCATCAATTAAACACTCACTAATTATGTGCTACTAACAACTACCTATGCTACTCAAGTTCCCGATTAATATAAAAGTTTGTGAATTCTTAAAAGTTTATTACTATCAATTACGACAGAAGATAATCGTAGTGGATTTAATGTCGTCGATGAAAATGTCTCTTTATTGTTACCACTTTCACCAGATAAAGTTAAATCTAGTGCTACTGTGCCAACTACATTAGTTTATTGGTTCATTGTCATTTTGTCACTGATCAAACAAAACACAGTGAGAAAAGTTGTTTCAAATAATTCTAGGTTATAAATTTAACAATGTGTAAACTAATTTTGTTTTGTACACTTTTATAATTGGCAAAGTTACTATAAACAACTATATCATTACTTAAATATTTTTCCTTGCTAGAACTAATAGTAACATAATTTTACATATATTACACTACACTGTGCATATACAGTTAAATGATCTTGCTGTTAGTGCACTACTCTATGTTATACATACCTTGTATTAGATGTAATGTTAAGTGTGAATATTATTTGCTTTATATTTATTTAAGTATATACTCCCAACTGGATAAGTTTACAGTAATTGTATAGTTACACACTTGGGAATTGAGAATACTATTGTGTAAGTACTTCAGTAGCAGTAGGTATTACAATATATTTTGTGCCTTTATAATATATGTTATGCCTTTATGTTCTTAGATTTATTATATGTAAACCCATTATGGTACCTATATTATTATTTACCTACACACACACACACACACACTCATGTGTACCTTTGCAATTGCTTAGCTTGCAATGTATCATGCAAATGATGAATTTTAAAACATCAAAACTTGAATGTTCAATATGCTATGTTGTTAACAGATAATAACGCAAGAGGCACACACGTCAGTCGACAAAGGGGTGACAGCAACAAGAAGGGTTGCAATGCTAGTGCTAACAGTGTTGGCAGTAAGCGGCACAACATGGAGACCCTAGCACAGGGTGAGCATTTTGATGGCAAGGAATCCATCTCCCAGGAAAAACACTCTGCCGAGAATAGAGATGGTAAGGTCTTAGTCTTCCAGTACATAGCTTGTCAATGTGGTCTTGGGCCATGACATGAACCCTATAACCAATGAGATCCGAGGGTGACACACCAATTCTGTACGATTTTGTTGTGTCTACGTATCCTCAAAGGTGTATGCAGATAGATATTCACACATTTTTTGTTTTGTTTTGTTTGCCAAAAATCTATTATTTTATTTATTGTTATTTGTATGATAGATAAATATAGTTACAATGTCCTTACAGCACATCACTGTATGGCACTAAATAGGGTAACTTATAAGCCAAAATGGAACCAAATGAGTCACACCAACCAACAAAGAATGTGTATTAATAGTTATTCTTAACATGAAAGCTTAAGGTGGATGTGAGAAATAAAGTTCTGTGTCATGTTAAAAAGATATATTTTTTTCATACAATGAACATCATGTCATACAGAAACTTGATGAGTTGTCTATTAAATATTTTGATTTGTACAAAATCGGCCTTCTGTTGAAATAAGTAAACATAAAATATGTGTGGTTACATTTAAATTGTCGCTAAAGAACACACGCATGTCAAAACGCCTAGAGTTTTTTTTAAGTTAACTTGCCATGCATAACAAAGGAATATAACACAAACAGTCGCGTCGGAAATAACACGGTTATTGTCACGGATCAGGAACGTAAATATATTTCCACTCCCTAAGGCACGACATTATGCACTTACTGAGATCCTGGCCTAATTGTGTACCGTCTGCGAAACGGAATTACCCCCTCTACTACACCCTGAATATCCCATTCCGCTAACAAGATCCGGCAAGAAAGTTAACCTAGGGTATACCTAGTCCAGGCCATTGCTCTTCATTCGGACGTGACCTTTAGGTGCGATAATATTCCGGGTTTACATGGAAGTCATCATTAACCTTGCCTCGACCCAACCCTTTACGTATGCGCCCAATGCGCCCGCGAGTTTCCTATAGCGTGTACGGACAGTGCCATCCACGAAGACGAGCCCCACCAATTTCTAGTCTAGGGGGTCGCGAGTTGCGGGGTGTATGACTAATAAATAGACTATTCTTGGTAGTGTGCGTGTGCACTCATAGGTAATCAGTGTGTACCAATAATACTTAACATTAGTGGAAGGTTGCACACTGAAGGGTCTACTACGACACTGTTTTGTGTTTTCAAACACCAAACATCTAACAGAATATGGGCGTGGCCTAATTATTGACGAATTACGGACGGAAATCATCCCCGCGTTTGCCTGCGGGGGAGGGTTAATTTCATTTCATCGTTGCTTGCGAACATTGAGGTTATATGTAAAGTAATTCCTAGAACATCAAGGATGACGTCTTGGTTCGGAGTCATTTTGTCGAGTAGATGTTTAATGTTCGTGTTTAAAAGTCGCAGGAGACTGAAATGGCACTATCTGTAACCACGCACCCGCTGCTAAGTACTTGTGTACACCAAATGCGCTATGATAGAGAACACAGTAAAAACTATATATGTATATTATGTATCTTGGTTTAGTTTCGTGTGAATTGTTTCAGTATTTATATACCTTTATATAATTGTATTTATTTTATTTCTTCTTTAATTTGATGTTTGAGATAATTAAATATCACATATATACAAGTCAAGTAATGTACGACCACATGTATGTATACTGGAAAACACTAAGGCATTTAGGCTCTGTAATGTGATTAGTTAGCTCGGTAAATTGCTTGCAGAAAGGAATTTTATTGTTAATGATGTTGTGTCAGTGTTGCTGACACAGGGCGACACCACTACTAGCATTAAGAAGAACTATGGGGATGACCACCATGATGCTGACTCGGTCGATGAGGACGTCTCGAAGAGGAAGAAAAGGAAGGAGGCCGAGGAAAAGGAGCTGATGGCGAAACCCGCGCCGGTAGCGCGGAGCGGGCCTGGCCGGTAAGGCTCGCGGCTTGCCTGCGAGGGCGGAACATACACTTTGATACATTTATTATTACCACATTAGTCTGGCACACTGCGACTTATAGTAATAGGAGATATATATTACTAACCATTTTGGTTACTATGAGGGACTACCACTGTTCTTAGTTCCCACCTTCAATGATGGGAACGAGTAAGAATCTAGAGCGAGCGAACAGACTGATAAATGTGGATGAACCGAGAACCTGGTGTAACTCTAATGAGAATCCGTGGGGCACTCTGCGTGATGATATGTATGTAAGAGTGACAGTTTACCCATTGGTTATGTAATATACGTGCATGATCACCCAATCAGAAGGGGTTTGAAATATAAAACGATTAAATACGTGATAAAGACGCTCTATTTCACTGTGCCTATTCTTTAGTGCCTATATTATATAGGTGGTATGTATGTATGTGTGAATTGTATTATGGAACGCTGGTGGGCATTAGGTGTACGTATCGTAATTTGAATGGGACAGCATCCTAACTGGCAGCAAGCCGCCAGGCCCGGCTAGCAAAACTGGCGTCGCCCCGCTCGGCAAGAGCGGGGGCGGGCACGGCGCCAGCAGAGGAGTGAGCAGCAGCTCCTCCGGGAAAAGCCTGCAGGCGCAGGGGAAAGGGGGGTCTAAGACAAGCTCGCAGTCTTCGCACCAGGTAGGAAGGGTACATATCGCCAGTCCTTTTATATATATCTCTGTACGTGACTACACTTGCCACAGAGACGTATCTCAATAGTGTCATAACATGAACTGTCTCTGTCCTTTATTCTGACGAATAGCTATAGCTGATTGTTCAAGTATTTTTTTTTTTTTTTTTTTTTTTTTTTTTTTTTTCTCTTGTGTCCCTCTGACGTGGTGGTCAGAGACATTTTTTTGCCTTTGTATTTTAGTTTTGTGCTTGTTTCTTTTTTCAAGTATTGATGAGGTTATTTTTTTTCCTCATTTAGTTTCTTTTTTCTTTTTATAAACTTATAATTATTACAGTTTTCTTTTTTAAAATATTTAAATTTTTTTATACAGTGATTAAATTTTTTACAGATGTTTATCTTACTTATTTACATATTTCCTTAAATTAATACATTTTTATTAAACTAAAGGCATATTTAAACTGTGAGGAGTCATCGATGGAACCGACTCAGGTCTTGTTTCCATCGATGACCCTCTGGATAACGCTGGTATTGTTCAAGTATTGGTGGTGGTAACCTTCTAGATAAATTATTTTCTTTTCGCGTTTCCGCTATCCGTTATCTACACTTTGCTTTTCTGTTAGGGTGAACGCTAACAGAAAAGTATTTAGTCTAGATGGGTCTGAATTGTGATTAAGCTCGGGGTAGCTTGATAGTATTAGTGAACGAGAGTTTGTGAGTCGTTTCCGCTGTGATACTATTGTGATTTACGTGATAATTTATAAATAAATAATAAGAAATGGTCTTAATGACATTGTAAAACCAGCTGATGGCAAGTGTAATCAACTCAATGTTGTGTACCCTATTACAACATTCCATACTGACTTGTATCTCCCGGGTGATGTAGAGTAAATCGTCGAGTGGGAAGGGCTCTTCGCAGTCGGGTAAACAAGACAGGAAGAGTCCTATTGCCAGCCCCAAGCTGAACCAGTCCAAGGACAATGATGACTCGGAGGATCATAGAAGCCACGAATCCTGTGCGCCGAAGGTTCCGCCGCTCAAAATCGTCATCCCGGGCGGTGCGAGCTGTTCGGGCAACAGGAACGAGCAGGAAGGCGAAGGTAGTTGTAGCATATGAAATTGTATCGCCTCTACACGGTGTAGTTTTATTTATCTTGTAGCTTGAGTAATGGACTTTTGGCAACAATAGCGAGGCCGAAGGTTAGGTGCTCAGCGAACACACTAGGGCATCCAATGTGGGGTTCGAACCTCGGTTTAGGGTGTACTTTTTCGCGAACTAGGGAGCTAGGTTATATTACGGTAGGCGGAGTAGAGCACTAGTTCCCATTAGACTAACAGATAACTTTCGCTTTCTTACGATCTTTGTGTTATACATAATTATAAAGTCATTTTAACATAAAATAGGTGTATTTTCTAATTTGTGTTTTAGAATAGATTTAACTATATAACTTCACACTCACCGGGGTGAGCAGAGGTGTAGCAACACACTCTTGTTCCTATTTTTATATCTAGGTACCAACATGACAGATGGAATATGTAAGTATTATGTTAATACTACATAGATGCAGCTCGCGCTTTCATCCGTGTTAAGTTTACGCGAACGGGCTTCTACTCAAGCCATAGAGCATTCTTGGTACTTTTCTGGAATAAACTTATCTTTTGTCAATCAAGCTAACATTGTATTCCTGTGTCAAATGTCGCTCAATTCCGTTCAGTAGTTTTTACGCGATAGAGGAACGAACATCGTCACCAACTTTTATTTCGCATTTATAATATTTATTGGATGATCTGTCTCTGTACCAAATTCAACCAAATCCGTTCGATAGTTTGCAATTGCATATCAAATATCGATCCATCCAAACTGTCGAATGTACAATATGGGTATGAGTGAGTGTGAGTACAGATGATATGGTATGGTGAATGTGTGTCCAGGGCAGCGGGGCGGCGGCAAGGGGCGGGGCGGGGTGTCCACGTTGCCGTACGTAATACCGTGCACCAGCACGGACGCCGGCCAGACGTCGGACAGCTCCGACGGCAACTCGGATGACAAGAGAACTGGGGACAGTGGCAAGGTACCTGGTCTTTAACATACAGCAGCTAACTGCACTTGCTTTACTCGGAAAAGCGATGGTTTACAATACTTTTCTCATTGATATGTTACGATTACTCTCGCATAAACGGTTAGATTTTTTTAGAATCTAATTGATAATATATAAGTTTTTAAAATTGTATTTTGTTATATTGTAAAGTAGGTCATTAACGTTATTATTATTATTTCTTTTAACATCATATTGGTATGCTGTAAGGATGTTAATGTGTGTGTAAATAAATTAATTAAATAAAAAAAAGGTTATTATAAAATTGCCATAATATCTACGGAATAGTTTTCACACATGCAAATAATAGATATCGGATGGCGTGAACGCTATCAGAAAGGGTTTTTGTCATGATGAGCCGACTATCGGCGGATCGTGTGATCGTCATAGTTCTTTTTTTTTTTCTTTTTTTTTTTGTTTTGTCTCTCGTAGCGTGAGTTCCGGGAACTTTTGCTACTTAACCGGTCAATGGCGAGACCTAGGCCTCCAGCCAGGTCATATAGTTCGTCTAACTAACGTTATTTAATCTTTTACAGCAGCATGCCGGACAGAGAGTGCTGCGGTCCCACAGGACCACTGACGACCACGACCGAAAATCACACACGGGATCGGATTCCAGAAGTCATTCCCATTCTTTCCACTCAAACAAGAGCCCGCCGTCATCGGGCGTAAGTGTTACCTTCAATATAACAACAACAGTATAGAAGTCGATGTTCAGTAGGCTATTTACCTACCAAGCCTTTTTATATGCATCATAATCGCATCAATTTGAGAGTTTTGAGTGCATTTGAGACATATAGTTTGCGATTTCTATTTGTATAATAAGGTTATTACACAATTTTTCAAATGTCTCTTCATGAGGTTTTTCCGACAGTGGTTAATCTACAGTTTTACAGACATCGAGAGGAAACATGCATAATGCTTGAGAAGAAATTCAAAGACATTGTGGTGCTATTGACCACTGTACTTGGTTCAGAAAAACTCATTAGGTACCATTGGGATTCGAACTAGTCAAGTTTACGTTGCAGACGTTTATACGAACTACTCTGTCACCACCCTGTGTTAATACTTTTTGTGTCTAATGCTATATGTATGATTTCTAGGCGCACGACGATCACCACGTGTCTAGTTCGGGGAGAGGTGAATCGGGTGAGTTATATTCTAATGAGCGTTGCCCTTATATCTAACAGACATTCATACCTTGTATAGGATTAATGAGATGCATCCGCTAACCGTTTTGACCTTACTAACAGAATCTACTAACGAATGACTGTATTTAGCAATATCACCACTGGGATTCTAAAGGTAATGTTTAATACTTAACACTGAGTTGGATGGATGAGTATCTCCATAGTCCTCTAAATAGGTAGTGTGTCAATTTCCATTATAGCATTCGCCCATGGTCCGTCTGTAGAGTTGCACCCCAGGAAGCGCAAGATCAAAGCTTCCAAGGAGAGCCACTCTCGCGAGTCCAAGAGCGATTCGGTCCACGAGTCCAGCGCCGCGCACAGCATCGCGCACTCGAACCCCTACCAGATGTACTTGCACATACGGAAACAGGTCAGTACCATACACACGCACACACACACACACAC
>JACCPG010000572.1:87945-124236 GCA_016069955.1 Drepana arcuata
TTATTTTCTATGTTCACGAAATAAATTATTTGATTTGATTGATTTGGTTTTTTAAGCAACAGACTTCTTTTATACTTTTATTATAGCAATTGTGCATAGGGGATCACTATCTTATTAATATCACCTAGACTTACAGACCTGTTTCGCTGAATCCACATTAGTTATGTATAAGGATTATATAGTTGTTGATAAATTTATGAAACGATTGTTTGTTATCATAGGACACAACTGCGTATTCAACATCTAGTGGAAAAGGAGAAACTTGTGCTGGCCGTCGAACAAGAGATACTACGTGTTCACGGGCGCGCCGAACGCGCTGTGGCCAATCAGGTATACTATGTGCCTTAAATACTTTCATACTTATAATCAGTTAAGTCAAATCGATTGGACACTCAAGGATGGGAACGTCAAGAGTACTACATGTATGTGGACCATGCGGAAGAACTAGCGCTTCTCTCTCTGCCTACTCCGTGGGTGGTATAAACAGGACATGCCTCGCTGTTTCACACGCGTAAAATTTTATTTTCTATGGATATTATTTCTAATTGCGAATAATCAACCTATGCGCCATTTAAATATTTTCAGAAGTTTTGCGTAAAAGAGGAATGGACAACCTCATAAAACCATTTATACTATGTATTGTGTAAATGCATGTGTCATGTCTGTCTGTCCGCAGTCCCTTCCTTTCTCCGTGTGCACAATGCTGCGGGACAATGAGGTCTACAACGTATTGGCACCGGAGCAGGAAGAGAAACGCAACGCGCAGCGCTCCCGCTGCAACGGCAGACAAATCAATTCCTGGCTCCAGGAAGTTGATGACAAATGGGAAAAGATTAAGGTAACATAACAATGAGCTTATCGTACGCCTGATGAAGTGTAGTCATCGCCCTTATTTATTTATAAATAAAGCTCGTAGTAGCTGAGTGGTTCGAGTAGTCGCCACTAATGGGAATATTACAAGCGCGAATCCTGGCTTAGCAAATGTAGTTAATTTTATTTATATTACAGAATCGCAGTGACGGCTTTAATTGCATAAATTCTGAAATGAAATATCATTAGGGAACGTACCCATACTACGTGACCTATTTTTTTAGTTTTTTCGACTCCTCCCTCCCCTCGGTGACCACTTGTAGTATATGCCAAGACCCCCTCCCCCGCTTTAGTTTTCACGTAGTAATTCATAATTATGATTTTTAATCATTTCACAGGCAAAAATTCAATAAAAAAATTGGCTCATACTCGTCTTTATTGCATAAGACTGCATGCATACTTAAATTTCTAGTTAATTATATCAATCAGCTGACGTCCCGGCATATGTGCGTCAGTGCCACCAACTGTGAGTTTAAAAAGCGCTAAACACTGCGCGCTATATTCGAATATAGGTTAAAAAAATACGAGATTTCTCTCAGTAAAATCAACTACGTGACAAAAACCTAAGCCACCACCCCCCGCTCCTGTGACTGACCGTAGTATTTCAAAGACCGCTCCTCCCACTAAACGGGTCACGTAGTATGGGTACGTTCCCCTATATGTAAATGCAATTGGAAATGGATCACTAAATTTATTTAAAAAAAACCAAACACTGAGTATTTCAACAATTGCACATTTAAACAGAAAATAATCACAATTTGAAATGATAAAGAAAATATTCGCTTCCGCTATGCGCTTAGTTGCCTGCAGTTGAGACGGTGGCGCCATCTACTTTTGGTAGCTCTTTTCTAACAATGCATATACCTATAACTTGACGTGATCGCCGACAGACAGTAAACTTGATTACAAATGCATGTGTGAACAAAGGGCGTGTCAATTGTATTACAGGAAGGCATGCTTCGGCGGCAGCACACGGAAGCACAAACTCTGCACGCGGTCCAGTCCATGAGCTGGGAGTGGAAGCTGAAGGAGCTGGGCCTATGTGACCACAAGAGCACGCCCAAGATCGACACGACGCACGTGCCACAAATACATGTGTCGAATTTTGATTTGCCCGCTTGAATTTTCAGTTCACATTGCCTATGTTTACGTAACGCCACACGCTCAAGCGTGCTGGCATTAATTATAAGTATATGTTACTGTAATGATCTATCTAACACTATTTACAACGCCAATTGGTAATAAGAATCAAGCGGAGCTACAAAATTGGAATTTACTCTCTAAATTTGTCGACATTTGGTCGTACCTTCGATCCTCCCGCGCCCCGTCTGCCGGTGGAGGGCGATCCCTCACTTCACCCACACGTTTGGCACCGGATCACCACCTACCGGGAGGCGGACGAAACTTTACGTTTATTTTGATATGTTTTGTTAGATATCTCAATATTGTTACCAACTTAGCGCACTGCCATCCAGTGTCGGTGCGCTGTAGTTGACTAAGTTGTAAGAGATGTACATTGTAGAGCTTTAAGTTTAATATTAGTTCTCTATCGTGTGAATGGATGTGCGCATCTGTGAGTGCTTTTTGTTGGATATATTTATATTAAGTGTACAATTATACACACACATATATATATATGTATATGTATACTTGTAAACTGGCTGTCCCGGCAGCTTAGATGTTTGGACAACGATCGAAGAAACATCTATCGGGTCCGATCGTGAATTTTAACTATCTATGGACCCACGAAAAACATTATCAAAATCGGTCGAGTCACTCACGAGTTTTTGCGAGGCAATTGATAATAATTTATATTTTATTTATTATTACAATATTAATTATTATATATAATATTTTGTTTTGTATAATGTATATATGTAATTAGGATCTATGGATGGTAAGGGTAAAATCTGCAAGTTTGCAATCAGATAGCGTAATGGGAATAGTCATGCTGGAAAATTGCGGTCCTCGATAATTTCTCAAAATTATTGTTTATCATATATATTATAATTATAATTGTATCTATATATCTATGTATATATGATGTTTACTATCAAGTGTTAATATGTATGAAATAATACTTTTAGATACATATATTGTATCGGGTAATGCAGTGAGGCGGCAGTGGGCTCCCTGCTGCTTTAGCCGTGCAAGCGATAGAATTGTTTCATTAATACATGGAACTATTCCCTGTTCATTTGATCTCTTAAACTTAAAATGTGGTAACTTTCTATTCGCCACCATTTTTAAACGTAACCTCCATTCTGTCAATCTTTGGACAAAGTATTTTCCTTTGATTGAACGCATAAATTTGCATAAAAATCAGTGTGGAAATTTCTTATGTCATAAACAATCGGAAATATGGCTACCCAAATACTTAGGTCGTATATGATAATTAAATCACTAAACTGTTTTGAGGAAGGAGGTTCGTTATATCAAAAGATTATGCCAAACTGTTTTAAAAAGGCATTTCGACTATACGTTCTCGTTGATACTTTATTTTCATGACTGCAGTATATTAATTTATATTTGCTATCTTTACACCGTATATTTGGTACATTCAATTTGAATATAATTGAAAATATATAAATTATATAATATTATATAATTTTTTCTCTGGCAGAAAGTGTGTGTGTGGGTACTACCTATACACCTCTGCCTACCCCTTCGGGGACCACTATGGAAAGGCGTGAGGATATACATATATTATTCAGATACGTGATATCCATTTTATTACTGGTAGTGATGGATTATTTAACACAATTATGTTACAATTGCACGAATCTTGAGTACACAGTTAGTCTATTTGTAAGTCATCAAATGCCAGTGTTAAAATGGACACTATGTACCCAGGTGCAGACCATCTGGTTCCACACTACCTTCTAACACCTGTTGTTTTCCAAATATAAACGTGAGATGAAAATATATTCGTCAACTCGACAATAGGTAGTGTGGATCTAGATGAAATTTGACGTTATTTTAATGCGAGCGGGTTTTTCTTCCATTTGATGGCCATTGCCATAACTCGCAACCCAACAAACCGCCGATAGAAATATCTACAGTTAACTTGTTACTAAGTATTGAACGATACACACAATATTGAAATGCTCGCGTTAAAGTGACGCTTATTTGATGCTATGCCATGGTATGATGCTATGTAAAGGTTGTCTTTAAGATATTATAAATGACGGAAACCATGGCATATGCTTAGCATTAGTTAGCATGGCAATGTGCCCGCTCGCTTCTATATGTTCAGGTTGAAAATGTATTTCAGTAGTTTTTTTGTAGGCATATGTTGTCCACTAGGGCCCACAATTGCTTGAGGCTAATTGCAAATCTTGAGGAACCATTTTCTATGTGCACACATTTTTTCTACGAGTGTTGAAAATATTCATTTCCCGTTTGTATAATAATTTATAATTATCAATCTTATGGGAAGAAACAAGATTCGCATTGTCTCTGTGCTTGTGGACCTTTAAATCAAAAAAACATAGATCTCATCAAAATGTTGTTTTATTTACATTTTTCTCATATCCATATCGATTCTATCTTATATCAATTATCATGGACCTCCTTTTACAATAACGCTAAAGTATATATTAAGTCCTGAACTAGATGTTAACATTTACATATTATTTATACTTCCAAAATGCTTCGAGACGACGTTACAATATGTTGAGGTTTTAGGTCACAGAGAATCGTGTCTACCCTTCAACTTACTCATTATTATTTACTTATCATATTTTCATATATAAGCTCCCTTTGAGTACCGAAGAACTCAGCAGCAATATTCTCAATTACCAATATGAAAATAAGAGGAACTCTGTGTACCCCTTCGGGGACCCTTGAAGCGTGGTGATGTACACAAAAAGTATTTGTCCTTAAAATGAAAGGAACTTGATACGACCCAGCGTTAAGTCCACTTATATCAAGAAAAAGGTAGATTTGAAGTGATTTCAACTTAAATTGACTGCCAAAGCTTACGACGATTGACTGCCATTAGGATTTATAAAGAATGAACATGGACGAACACCAAATAAGCAATAGTAAAACAAAATGATATGAATTCAACTGCAAATAGATTTATTACATCTACACTAATATATAAATGTTTATACGCATTACCTAAAAGCATACATTACAAATATAACAATTTATTTTATAGGGCACTAATTTAGAAATGCATGTTAAATGATGTAAGACCATCGGAAGTTAAACCTTAAACCAATGCCAATTTCCTAATGAAGTAGCGATGCCACATGAAGCCGGTGGAAGCGGACAGTAAGAACCAGGTCACGAGGTATGATAGGTGCTCGTTCCTGAGTGTCACTCTGGTTTGGTTGGGCACCGGCCACCCATCGGGAGGGCTCGGGTCGCCCCTTGCGTCTATCCACACGGGCGCAGAGCCGAGCTTCTCACTCATTTGCTCCAAATCTCTGAAAAGTAAACACATTACCATCACCAAGGTAGTGGTAGTCATTATTGCATGACATTAATCGTTATACTAATATTATAAAGAGGAAAGATTTGTATTTTTATTATAATATAATAATATATCCTCACGTCTTCCCACAAGGGTCCCCGAAGGGGTAGGCAGAGGTATATTACGTGCCAACGTGACAGATGGCGAGTCCATCGCCGTTACTCAAGCACGACTATATTGTAAATATTAATATTTTTGATATATAGAAATATCTCCTTGTTACATCTTGATGTGCAAGATCATTATCAAATTAAATTGGTCATCGTTTTTATTATAGTAAAATAAATTAATAAATGGTGCGTGTTTCTTCTCCCGACATGTTACTCTTGGAAATGGTGGTAACGGTATTTGAATATTTTTAGACGTTAAGTGTGTCCTGTGTGTCCTAGTGATATGGTCAGAGAGACAGGTCTAGGTCTAGGAAACCAGTGTCATAGCGAGAAGCAGACCATTTGTGAGCCAAAATTTTCAAGAAAATTTCTTGAAGTAAATTTTCATGAAAATTTTGATTTGGAAGTTTCAAAATGATCAGTTGAGTAGTCAATACGTTACGAAAAATCTCCTTTCCCTCCCTCCTAAGGGCGGGCTAAGGCTGTTAATATAATAATAATCATAGGTGTCAAAGCCAACCTGTAGAACCAGGATCCTTTATCCGGATGGTTTTTAGGCATGAAGGGGGCTCGCGCCTCCGTCAGTCTCACCACTCCAGTCAATTCTATTTCTCCTTTCACCATTGAGTTTGCTCGTTTTTCCTTAGGCCGAAGACTTTGTGGAATCCAACCTCGATTGATTAGAATTACCTCACTGTAACAATATTGACAGTTCTTTAAGGTCCTAAGGCAAACATTTCACATGCACCCTATTTCATGCAAAATTCCTCTTAATGTCAAGTCAGAAGTCATTTTTTATGCAAAAACAATGGGACCTACAACTAGTGTAAGTAACGGTATTTTAAATGGTATGGTAATCACTTGCCATACCATTTAAAGTAAGCCATGTTTGTATGCAAACATAACACAGATTGACAAAAGGATATACATAAACAATAAAAAAAGTATATATAATGTTTACTATCTACATCACATACAATTTAATGTACCACATATCATCACACTAAATTCCCTTACGAGGCAGGTAGGCACAGTGGAAATCCAGTACTCTATACTTTACAGACCTCTTGTGCTTCATCCACATTCATCTATCTCCTGATATATATTATATATGCTGCCAATTACGATTTAAAGGATGAAAGTGTACTTGGATAAGATGAATTAAACCCGTCAAGATGAATACTAGGATTATGAAATTCAATAGCCTACCCAGTGTCGACAAGTTTGAATGGTGTGATGACCAGCCAGCCTTGGTTCTTCTTCGGGTCAGACACAAGAGAACCGACCCTAGCGACAGGCGACTCATTTTCAATAAGTGATCTAGGTCCGATCAATATCTCTTTATCATGTATAAATTCGCCTTTAACTTTGACTGGTTTGAATTCCATTTTATTCAGCTCTTCGAAACTGAAAATTAATGTAATGCAAATAAATATAGCTTCATGTTTTTCCACAGGGGTCGAATAAAGTGAAAGGCAGAGGTGTACAGTCGTGTACAGAGTACAGAGCAGTAGTAGTAGTAGTACAGAGTACAGTACACTGTACAGTACAGAGGTGTACCATCTCTTTACTGTATACATATATATATTTTTAGGTACCCAATGTCACAGATGGTGAACACATGACTGCTTCATATGCATTTCTCTCTCTCTTCTCTATGTCTTTGAAGTTCTTTCAAACATATGCAGGTTTCCTCACCTGTTTTCTTTAACGGCAAAGGTGTGATTAATCACTGTACATAAGTTCAGTAAAACTCATAGGTAGTCAGGATTCACACTTGACATAACTACTCAAACACAAAATACATACTTACATATTGTAATAATAATATACATATTGTAAATAGAAGATTTTTAATACAAACGGGCTACATCTTAGGAACAATATTTAGTTTTCAGGCTTAAGAAAAGACTTTCAGCTCCCTAAGTTTAAATTTCAAATAATAAGCCCTCTGTACCTCAGGAGTGCCATAGGACAAAAACAACTTTTTTTTTAATACAACAAGAGTGGCAAACAAGCATACGGCCCACCTGATGGGAAACGGTTACCGTAGCCTATTTACGCTCACGATACCAAAGTATCACTTGCGCGTTGCCACTCTGTGTTCGAAGAGTGTTATTTGGCTACGGACTTCTATAAGGTGGAGGTCCTGCCCCAGTCGAGCAGCTCCAAATTCGAACGGGAAACCCGTTATGCCCTACCTCTCTTACATCAACAAACATACATACAAGAGATAGTTGTGTTTGGGTTCAAATTCTGTTAGTTGTGTTTGTTGTAAAGTATCATATAAAGTAATATAGTTTGTTGTAAATCATTGTATTGTAAAGTGGTACTTACTCCATGGGCATGTTCACAGGTTGTGAATTTGATTTGGATTGTAGTCTGTCAATAAGTTCCAGTTTCCATTGCAACCGGTAAACTTGCCAGCAACCAAGTCCAAAGGAGCTTACTGGAATCATCTGCATTGGGAATAAATTTCATTTACTATCCACCCTTCACATAAAAACAGGCAAATATAACATTTGTTAGTCCTACTTAATCCTAGTAAATCACTTTTATGGAAAAGATTGTAAGGAAGATTGATCTTCTTCATGTTAAAACCAAGAGGAATTGGATGTAAGATAAGCACATTATTAGGTGGACTAAAAAGGATTTGCTCATATTAAAATTTATTTAAGATCAATTTTTATTTGAGCAAAACCTGGGGCACGTCCAGTAATATGCAAACTCTTTGACAGACTCACAATCTGCCACATTGGCATGGGTGAAAAGAGGGTGTTGTTACTCCCTTTACCAACTCTCCAGGGACAGTGGGATGATGTGAAGCTATATATTATATTATAAATATAAAATTATCTATAGTGACCAATGTTATTGTCATGAAGCTCATACAAACACTAGGTGGCCTCTAGTGTGTGTACTTTTTCCTCAGTTAAGGATTACTATGCATGATGTCCTGTTCTTTCAAGTTGCCCGCCTTAATTTTTCACTAAGCATCTTTGCCATTTCAATAGGCTCTCTAGATTGGCCAACAATGAACCAAGCAGAGATCTTTGGACAGTATAATGCATGCTTTAAAGAGTTAAGACGTTAGCTTTACTGACTTCTTTCATGACAAAAACCATGGGTTGTAAATATATGGTGAGTGTTCATAATTTTTATTTTATTATTTATTTAGGAACAGAAAAAATTTTTGCTATAATGACTGCAGTAGTATGAAACTATTTCGCAGCCACTTACACTCATCTCGAGAGAGTTCTTAGTTGACAAAATGATTTGATGAAATGGATAATTCTTATGACATTAATTATATTCCTTATTAAAAAAGTGCATGAGTGTGTGTTATAATCATGTGCTATGACTAGAGCCTTGCACTAAAAATGAATTATCATGCCCATAACATGGATTGATTTGCTATAACATCTCAAAATTAGGATTATTGACCATATTTGAAGCTCTATAGGAGTTTGTAGTACATTAGAACTCAGCACTAGTTCTCCAAGAAAGACCTAGTACCTGTTGGTTCTCTCCAGCATTTGTAAATGTTTCTTCTTTTGAAAATACTATTTCAGAGAGGGATTTGTATTTTTCACTATCTAGTAACAAGGTTAGACCACAAGAAAAAGATTTGAAACTCCACAAACATCATGTGCATTCAAAAATAATAATTCTCACAACAATGTCATTTAAGTAGGTCCAATTTTTTATACGTGCTATAAATATTCCATTACCAGCAAGATCCATTTCATAAATTCCACTGGCTCTTTCTTCTTAATTTTTATTCCTTTTGTCTTTAAAAAATGCGACATGTTATTATTAAACCTCACAGTATTGCAAAATAAGTTATTTTTGGCACTGTCGTGGGAAATTACAATGCTCCTGGATAGTTTACACAAAGTCTTTAGCATTTTAGACATTTCAGTCAACTTTTTTGCCTATAACTTTCCAGCTCAAATCACTTGAGTCGAGTGAGGGAGAGAGCGCGCTGAAGGATCAAGATCAAAACGTAGTGGGAAATGGAATTTTTCATTGATCCAGTACTTCCAGCCGCTTCTTCGTTCCGTTGCACTGCGCTCAAGTCAAAAAGTAATATAATATAATATTGTTGAAGTGCATTGCATCACACCATATTCGTTTCGTTTCGCTATTCGTAGTAGTCATTTTATTCTTCCATTAGTGTTTGGTGTAGGCTAAGGTCTGAAACCATTCTGCTTAGCAAGTATCTGTTAATTTGAAGTAATTTTTTCACAGTTAATTTATTGATCATTAATAAATTTATTGTAAATTGTAATTAGGTTCGATATATATCGAATATACCAAAAAGCGAATCGAATACCATTCTACTATAAAACTAAATAAAAACAAATTTGAGTTTTTTTTTTAAGATATGGATTATAAATAGTGCCATCCACGAAGACGCGCCCCACTATTCTTCCTCATAGTTTATAGTATAAGTGTGCAACCGTCCACTTAAATGTTTGAGTATTGTCGGTACACACTGATTACCTATGAGTGCATACGCATACTTCAATTAATAGAGTCGGGTCATACTCCCCGCATGCCGCAACCCTCTCGACTAGAAGATGGTGGGGCGCGTCTTCGTGGATGGCACTCACTAACTATATGAGTAAATACTAAGAAGAGCAGTGTGATCTACTATGAAGAGTTTGCTGTGAAAGGAAGCTCAAATATGTCTAAAGGACTTCCCTTGTCCGTTGTCACCTTAGGTTATTCAACTTTTTAGTTCCATTAAATTTTTTAACCATCAGGGACTTTTAGTAGAGTCAAGACTTCGAGCAACTTCATACATATACAACTACAAACATACATACATACATACATATAATCACGCCTCTTTCCCGTAGGAGTAGGCAGAGACCACTTCTTTCCACTTGCTACGATCCTTGCATACTTCTTTCGCTTACAAACATATATACATATACATATATATATATATATATATATATATACTAGCTTATGCCCGTGGCTTCGCCCGCGTGGAGTTCGAAAAAACAGCTTTGGAAATTTTCCTAGATTCGGTTAAGCCGCTATACCTTGAAAGAGCATCATACATTATAATATAAGCATTAAGCACTTTGAATTTATCAGGACTAAAAAAAAAGTAACCTATGTCCTATTCCTAGGTATAAGCTATCACCATTTCAACTTTCAACCAAATCGATTCAGCCGTTTGGCCGTGAAAGAACCGCAAGCAAACGTCGAAACATACATACTTTCACATTTATAATACCTATTAGTAAGATAAGATATTGAAAACCTGAACCAAATAAGACTTAGCTAGCACGATCTAAAACATGAGGCTGGCATGAGGCAACACGAGGCTAGCGCCATCTTATGAGAGAGTGATAAACTAAAATTGAACAATACTTTCAATAATTTTTTTTATTCTAGACTAGCTTAAGCCCGCGGCTTCGCCCGCGTGGAGTTCGAAAAAATAGCTACAATATTTTCCTGCTAGAATCGGTTCAGCCACTATGCCGTGAAAGAGCAACATACAAACTTAGGCCTTTATAATATTAGAAAATCGAATAATTTGGAAGTTATGTAATGACAGGTTTGAGTTTTCAAATATGTGTCAAATCGAAACGTAATTTAAATCAAAAGCACTAAGGAGTATTGATATAATTTTGATGCAAACCTGAATGACTACTAATAAGGCAAATTTTATTCCTGTAGGAAGTTTGAATTTTCCGGATAAAAAGTAGTAGTTAGTAGTAGTAGTAGGCTGTGTGGGTACTACCTATACACCTCTGCCTACCTCATCGGGGACTCTTGTGGAAAGCCGAGAAGGTATATTAAGAAGGATTTACTGTTAATTTATGTTTTGGTATGGAAATTGAACAATATAGTTAAAGTAAATATTCCTTTAATTTTACACATAGGTACTTTACTTATGTTTAAGCATGATATTCATTTTAACCATACTGTGTCCTGTGGTTTCACTCGTGTTTCATTCTCACATACCTTTGCATTCATGAATAATGAAACAGATTATTTGAAAAGGCTTTGAAAGGAAACCTGATTGACTTTATAATATGCTGCTAGTTTATTCCTATAAACATTATGTGGGTAACGACAAGTGATGCTTATAGATCTGTATATATATATCTTAATATATATAAATTAAGTGTCACGTTGTATGTCCACGATGGGCTCCTAAACTGCTTAACCGATTTCAATCAAATTTGCACACCGTGTGCAGTTTGATCCAACTTAAAAAATAGGATAGCTTACATCACAATTGGACCCGATAGGTGGCGCTGCGATCGTGTTTCAGGAAATTATACTTTTTTACTGAAACGTAGGCGAAGCTGGGCGGGACCGCTAGTAGGTCTATATTTATGATATGACTAGACGGATAGCGAAGGTGTACAAAATATGTAATCAAATTCTTGCAATCATTTAACAGATTAGGAATACTAATGATAAGGACACGTGTGGATTACTTTTGATTTCATTTAAGTCATCCCATGTTGCTCAGTTTGATAACACACAAATTATGTCTCAGATCGGTTGAGCATACAATGAATATTACATTAATACTCCCGGCTTCACATGAGTAGGTAATATTAATTATTATAACAAATATATATTACTTGAGATACCTAAGTACATACATGGTTTATTAAATCCTTTTTACAGATTTACAGATATATTCGATAGAAAAAGCTAATGAAATTAGGGACGTCTTGAGAAAAGACCAGCTCAAGAGTACCCTAAGCCGAAGAGCATGTATGAATGAGCATGTATGAGAGAGCATGTATGGGAATAATGAAAGTGGACGAAGCGAAACAAGTATGTAAGGATCGTAGCAAGTGGAAAGAAGTGGTCTCTGCCTACGCCTACGGGAAAGAGGCGTGATTATATGTAGGTATGTTAAAGGTAATCAAAAGAAGTGGTTTCTGCCTACCCCTACGGGAAAGAAGCGTGATTATTTGTATGTTAAAGCTAATCAAAACCCGTTCAGTAGTTCTGGAGAATTTTGCGTTCAGACAGACAGACGCAGTGGGGGGATTTTTGTTGCCCGCAGACATTTACGCCTTATGCCCAAGTTACGGGTGTAAGTGGGGAAAGGCCACCGACATGGTTGGCGAAGGTTGGCAGCGAAAGATTTCAGGCCTCAGACACGAGACTTTAAAGTCACTTAGTAATGGAGCAATATTGCGATGAGATCTCGTGTGCTCAAAATTGAGGATCGTAATCTGTAATTTCCTAAGCAATGTTTGGAGAAACCGGGTAGACACGAGACACGACGTCAGGAATGAAAGGATGGCTGAATGTACCTATGGGTAAATACCCTATACATAATAAATAAACACCCCAAATCTAAATACTCTAGCGTCTGTAATGTGGGTCTTACCACTCTTGCGATGTCGTGCATCCAATCATAATTTAAGTGATACAGATATGACGTCTGTTAACTTGCATTAGCATATCTTAACGGCCACAAAGCGACCACAGGCCAGATGGTCTATAAATATTTATACTACCTCGAATGAACACAAATTAATATGAATATTATATTTGATTATGGCGCTAATGAAATAAATTTTTACGCCGGTATAACCGCGGGGTATATTTAGTAATCGATAAACGAAATACAAGTAATTAAGTAAACATAAAAAATTACGCAAAATAAAACTAAGTTGCTAAACTAAACTAGACAAAGCACGAGTTCCAACTTGTCCCGCGGGAGGGTGCCAAGAAAGCTGGCAGCATTGCCACGCTGGATTGACATAATATCCGATATTTCAGTAGATGTGTAAATAAATAACGGACCCATGTGGCGTGTGTTGGCAGCGTTGGCACTACGCGAAGACACGTAGCAACACTCGACGTTCTATCACAAAGCAAGACACGTGAAGTTATCGATAAAGTTATATCGAAAATTATAGCAACTAAGCGTGAAGTAGAATTTTTGCTTTGGGAAATATTTGAAGGCTGTCTTTTTTTGTGGGATACCTTAAAGTAGAGCCGTTTAGAGTAGCAGTTTGTGTCTTTTACGATAATTTTATATAAACTAGATTTCATTAGCGCCAAAAATCTAATATATTATTAAACCTAAATAATCATTAAAGGTATTATAAATATTTATTCGTATTATTATTAACGGACGTCATACCTGTATCGCTATGTAGTTCTTGGTGACTCTTGAGTGGTGAGACATACATTTACAGACAGAAGGGGTATTTTTGTTCAGGGTACAGAAATATTATATGTATATACATTTACATATAATAGATAGAGACGTGGCAGGCTATGATCTCAATAACCGGCGATCATATATACTATTGTAGTCTAGAGGGAACTGTACGCTGTCTTTGTCCAGTCAGGGATTCGTATTTACTGTATTTTTACCTTATCTGAAGGAGACTAACCACTGTACTTAGGTTCAGTCGGGATTCAGACTTGCAACCTTTGTGTTGCAGGCAACTACTTGATCCACTCGGCCGCCACGGCTTAATATTTAATAAAATCTTCTTGTATTAAATAAAGCATACAAATATAGCAAATCGATATATTGGCTAAGCCGTAGTCGCCTCACTTTCATTCCAATTCGCGCCTAGAAGCGAGCAAGCGACGATAACGCGCCCGCCTCAATTGGTCGCATAGAGGACGTTGCCGCGCACGTGTGACAGATATGGCTGACTCTTTGCTATCGGTTAGTAAACTTTTTTTAAGTACATTGGAATCCTAATTGTTAAAAAAATATTTTTATATAATGTTTTCTACAACTGTTTTATTCTTCTGTAAATTAAGCCTAGCGATTTAAAATTTGTTTCGTATTTAAGGTTTTTATGTTTAGCTAAATGATCGCTCGCTGGTTGCATTACTTATCTGTTTAAAACATGAAAAAAGTGATTATATTATTGTTATATTGTGCAAGCTAAGTAGGTACCAAGAGGCAATTGTATTTTTTGTCCATAATCACATATTTTAATATAATGTATATATTTACTTATTGGTGAATGAAGCGAGAGAGTTTATATCTATAGATCGTAAGAAAACTAGCGCGCTGCTTCTCTGCCAACTGCCATAAGAGGTTTAGCGTGATTGTATGTACGTATGTTCATCAGTCATATGCTGACTCTTCCACATAGCCAACTCTCATTAAAATCAGACCAATATGTTCCGCGCTACACGTAAAACTTACAAAGTTTACCGTGGTATCGCCATAATTTTCCCGGCGTTAAGCTGTCTAAAGCTCTTGGCCTAATGTAAGTTATGTTTCTGTAAGCTTCTAGGGGAATTGATATTGGACTCTTTTGCCCGACATATTTCGGTGTCAACGTGGCAGATGACGACTCGCCGTCACCTATCGACACGAATCTGAAGGCACGGTAGTGCTTCCGCCAAGACGAGCCAAGCGAAAGGGCACTACTACCTTGTCTCGAAGCGCATCGTCGTTGTTAACCCACCAGATGAAAGAAATTCTCGGGATATGATGTTAATGGTTACAAATTAAACACATAAAGCTCTCAATCGGAAACTCAATTGAACAATTTCTATCAATTATGAATAATTAATAAACGAAACACTTATATGTCAATGTCATCAATTGAACACATACAGAAAATGTAATCTAAATAAACGTCATTAACAGGACCTGTGCATAGTATAAGGAACTGTTTGCCAGTAAAAGTGCGATACATTGTCTATATCTATAAATCATTGATCATTTAGTCGAAGCCTGGGGCACTGCAGCTAAGACCAACTTAGAAGTAATAAAAAAAGGTCAAAACAAATTAATAAAAACATTATTTAACTATAACTTCCGAACCCCTACGTGTAAAATATACAAGGACACAAAACTAATGACAATCACTCAAACATACATATATTACACGTGCATCCTAATTTGGATAATATTAAATAAGAAAACTCATACATTTATGAAATCAAAAAATATGAAAAAACGCAGGTACAAAAAATTTAATTAAGGCGTGCTCATTACCTAGCAACTCGTGCTCCCCGAACCAATTTCGGCAGAAAGAATATAGAATACGAAGCCATCAAAATATACAATCAGCTACCCAGTAAAATAAAAGACGTTAAATCACTACCATCCTTTAAAAACACCTGAAGCAACACATAATATTATAAACAATAAAATCTCTACACCATATATAAATATTAATAAAACCAAATAAGCAACAAAGTTTAAAACAACGAATACATAATAAATAATGATGATTTATATGGGCCCCCACACTAAAGACTTCGGGAAATAAATTGTGACTAGTGAACACTAGCAAACACTTTTTCTTTTG
Organism: Drepana arcuata; assembly: GCA_016069955.1. Classification (NCBI taxonomy): domain Eukaryota; kingdom Metazoa; phylum Arthropoda; class Insecta; order Lepidoptera; family Drepanidae; genus Drepana; species Drepana arcuata. The sequence continues at coordinate 103,701 of JACCPG010000572.1, forward strand.
ATTTTTTTTTTCGTGTTTACGGTAACATTAAATTTAAGTTTGTTCAATAATAAAATAATCTTTACTTGGTTTCACAATAAATAATATTGGAAAACTCGAATGCATTTCTGGTTTACTTAGAAATCAACTTGGGGCCTCCAGACCACACACCAAGACGTAAACACGAAAAAAAATCAAAAGAAAAATTGTTTGCTAGTGTTCACTAGTCAAAATTTTTTTCCCGAAGTCTTTAGTGTGGGGGCCCATATAAATAATAATAATAATAAATACCTCGGAACAATTCCACACAAATTGACCTAGTCCCAAATTAAGCAAAGCTTGTGTTATGGTAACTAGACAACGATATATTTACTTATATACATAGATATATACTTAAATACATAGGACATCCAAGACTAAGGTACAAATTTCAATCATCATTATTTATTATGTATTCGTTGTTTTAAGCTTTGTTGTTTATTTGGTTTTTTTAATATTATGGTGTGCCCGGAGGCCTATAAGATTTTTAATTATGATTGTTGTTGCAGTGGCAATGGCTGGTCCGCGTGAACGATGTAAAGCACCTGTGGGCGGCGCAGCCCACCTACCTGATCTCGCAAGCATTATTCCTACTCGGGGGCCTGCTCACTTTCATACACGGTGAGCGACAATCGCTTCGCAAGCTCAAAGTAGTAATATAATATTATATATCTGAGGAGTATGTTTGTAAAGAGCCGTGGTGGCCAAGTGGTTCGAGGGTAGCCTGCGACACAAAGATCGCAAGTTCGAATCCCGACTGTATCAATTAATTTTTCTGAACTTAAGTACAGTGATTAGTCACACCACGAGCTTTACGGGGAAGGAAAACATCGAGAGGAAACCTGCATACGTTTGAGAAGAAATTCAAAGGCGTATGTTTAGTCCTGCTTAAGTAACGGCGACGGACTCGCCATCTGGCACGTTGGCACCTAAAATATATCTCTGGCGGAAAGTGGGTGTGTGGGACCCTTTTGGGAAGGCGTGAGGAGTATATTTGCTTGGATGGACGTGGCTAATCTCGAAAACTACTGGTTCGAATCGGTATATTATATTAAATGTTCGTTAGCCCATTAAGGCTATAACATGACTCTACGACCAATAGGAGCAGAGCATGTTGCTCAAACGGGGAAAAGCGCACGCAAAGGACGCTGTCAAAAGGAATACCGATTTAATTTAATTGTTTTATGACCAGAAATGTAACCAAATCCGCTTATTTAGTACAGCTCAGTTAGGTGTGATGAGATTGCGTTTGTATGCACTAACCTTAGAAGCTAACAAACCCAGAAATTAATAAAAAAAATGTTTTTTTTATTAGCTTCCTTTTCGTCATATATTCGAACAACCGTACTATATTCTGAGATACTCTGTGTACAAAGGAAAGACGCAATCATCATTATGTATGTGTGAATGAAAAGCAGGTAAAACCACGGGACATGGCTAAGAAGGTATCTCTATATGTATAAACTAGCGGTCCGTCCCGCCTTCGCACGGGTGGACATAAGATTTCTTTTATAAAAGATAATATAGTCACTCAGGGTGAATGTAGCTTTCAAATGGTAAAATAATTTTTGAAAACGGCTCTGTAATTTTTGAGTTTATTTATCACAAACATACATATAAAAATACGAATCTTTCCTCCCGTGTTACGTGCTAACGTTATCTATATAACTCAAAGGTGACTGACTGACATAGTGATCTATCAACGCACAGCCCAAACCACTGGACGGATGAGGCTGAAATTTGGTAGGCAGGTAGATGTTATGACGTAGGCATCCGCTAAGTAAGGATTTTGATTAATTCTACCCTCAAGGGGATAAAATAGGGGATGAAAATTTTTATGAAACTTCAACTTTGTATGTCAATTTTAAACCGATCGGGCTGAGACTTTGCATGCATAAAGCTACTATGACGTAGGTATCCCTTATACACACACACACACACATCCGAAATAAATAAAAAAATAAGGCGCAAAGTCACTATCCCACGCGGACGAAGTCGCGGGCACACCTTGTACGTTATATCGCTAACATACCTATTAAGACAAAAATACAGCTGAATTGACATAGCCTCGTTATTAATTACATGACAAAGTCGGCGTGCCCTTTATCAAAACTTCCACGATGTCAATGAATTGCTTCTTTGGGGTCCATTAGTTACGTGAGGTGTTCTAGGAGGGGGGAGGGGGGTGTCATATAGGCTATGCATTATTAAAAAAAAAAAGCTACCATTTAATACAATCTTACGTGACTAATAACGTGGCACACATGTTTATCTATGTAAGTATAAACATGACGACATAGCTCATTGCAGGAACGAGGCTTACAGGCAGGAACTTAAAGCTAAAACTGTCATAATCTCCAACAGCCATCAAAAAGGGGGGCCGATGGCCGTATCTGTGGATGACGGCCATCTTCCACGGCCTGTTCTCGGACAACATCTGGCACATCCTCATGACTGATATGGAAAACTTTTGGCACTCGCAGACACCAGTTATGTTATTCGGGTCCAGGTTACCGCTGCATATTATGCTGCTCTGTAAGTGTTTTCTTCTATATTCCTACACATTCCCTAGTTTGAGGATAGTTTTAGGTTCTTCAAGAAGGGTGGTAAGCGGTTACCGCCGCCTATGGACGCTTGCAACACCAACAACATCACTCGCGCGTTGCTGAACCTGCAGGAATATTTCCACACGGGTTCCCTATGTCACTGACGTTGAATAAAATATTTGTTTTGTGTTTTTTTTTTACTGTAATGTCAAATTACAGATGCTGTCTTTATATACATCGCGACATATTCAGTGGCTAAACTGAAGTTGCCCGCATATGCGGAACACTTTGCGGTTGGCTTGTTGGTGGTCCTGTTAGACTTGCCTTACGATATCGCCAGTGTGAAGTTCGTGCACTGGACCTGGCACGACACCGACCCTAATGTGTTCGACCGTCACTACTGGGTGCCTTGGACCTCGTACTTCTTCCACGCTGCCTTTGCTGCTAGTTTGTCCTTCTTTTTCCACACGATCAGAAAATGGTTGGCTCCTAAGGTTTCGCAGTGGGAGTCGGCAGGGTAAGATTTATTAGTTTTCTATTCGCCTTGTTGGTTGAATATAATAATAATATAATAAATAATAAAATTCAAAGGCTTATGTATAGTCGTGCTTGAGAAACGGCGATGGACTCACCATCTATCATGTTAGCACCTATAATATATCTCTGGCGGAAAGTGGGTGTGTGGTTATTACCTAAACACCTCTGCCTACCCCTTCGGAGACCCTTATGGGAAGGCGTGAGGATATAGGTATATTATATAAAATAACAAAGTTTGTGAGTTACTCAATTACGCCAGAATGGCTGAACGGAATTGGATACAATTTGACACTGTAATAGATTTATTCGCTGTTAAACCTTTCTGTTTTTAAAAATCTTTTTAATACATGAAAGGTTTGCCTCTTGTTGTGAGTATGTACATGCAATAAATAAATTAGTATAATACAGTTATTAGCAAATTCGCGGGGCACAGCGTGTGTGGTATATTGTCGCGACATGCTTGCAGTGCCGCAACCGAACTGAAGGCCCTGATAGCAGCCTCGCTCCTCGGCATGCCTGGGGGCGTGCTGCTCTTTGTGTCCATATACCATCCTCTGCACGACTTCTACGGCATCCACACCGAGGTAGCCGTGTTTGCGATGTTCTCGCTGTTTGCCGTTTTCGTTGTGAATGGACTGGTCGCCAACAAAAAAGCTACTAAGGACAAGTGAGTCTTGATACAATAATAGTCAAGAGATGTTTTAATTATCAGTTCTATACCTCTGTCGAAGAAACGTGTGCTGCGAAGTCGAGAACAGAAGTGGAAAATCATAGGCCATTTTATACGACCTTAATTCTGGAATCCACCTGAACTTGAGGTTCACAATTGAATCCGACAGGTGGCGTTGCGATCGTGTTCGTTTTGAGCGAAGTGGGCTTAGTGCATATGTATTTTGCTTACAGACTGGACTCGGTCGATTACTTGGTTGTTTTCCAAATAACTGTACATTACCTCACATTCCTGCTGCTGGTTATATTCGGGCTCCCTGAAAATGAGGTGTCCACCGGCCTGCACCAGCCGATTGGTCCGTGCAACGAAGTTTCATACCTCACCACACCCTTTGGCCAGGTCTGTATACACCTATAGATAGTGCCATCCACGAAGACACGCCCCACTATTATTTCTCACAGCTTAAGTGTGCAACTATTCTTCCTCATAGTTTATAGTGTAAGTGTGCAACCTTCCACTAATTTTTGAGTATTGTCGGTACACACTGATTACCTATGAGTGCACACACACACTACAATTAATAGACGCGGGTCATACACATACACACACACATTATCCATGCCCTAATTCAATAATCAATAACCCTTGTTAATCTAATTTTCAGTTAAATTGTGTCAACGAGGAACTTTATACCTCTGTAACATCTCTTTCTCGAGATGAGTGTTAAAAGTTTGCGACACAGTTTTATACTACTTCAGGCATTATCGCATATTTTTTTAGCTGTATTTTCTGTTCCTAAATAAATACTCCCCGCATCCCGCGACCCCCCTCAAATAGAAATTGGTGGGGCGTGTCTTCGTAGATGGCAACATCTGTAACTGCCCTATAGTTTTATCTCTAGTTTTAGTTCCAGTTCCGGAAACTTATCTGAACAGTGGCGACACCAGAAGGGCAGCCAGACACTTAAATGTTAAACACAAGAGTGGTTCGAGCAATGGTTCGAGCAGTGCCCCTGCCACACAGTTTGCAAATTTTTTAGTGATTAGACACGCCACACGCCTTATAGTGAAGGAAATCGTGAGGAAACCTACATACGTTTGAGAAGAAATTCAAAGGAGATATGTATGTATGTACAGTCGTGCTTGAGTAACGGCGATGTACCATCTGTGACGTATCTCCGTCGACGAGGGCGTGTTACTACTCACCTCTGCACACCCTTTCGGGGCCCTTTGTGGGCGTGTAGGCGCGTAGGTATATTATTTTTCCTTTTGCTTCAGACTTTGGCGAAGGGCAAGTATCTGTGCCTCAGTGACTATGACGAAGGCTACTTCGACTTGCATTGTGCTCCGCGCCAAAAGCTGGTCACTGGGCAGTCATGGTATACCATTTGCGGGAAGCCCTTTGAGTGAGTATGCCTTTGAACTCAGTAGAAACAACGTAAAAGCTTTCAATGCAAAAGTATGAATCGAAATTATGACCCCTGCGCCTGCGCATGCGCCTAAACATACCCGTCACCTTTGAACCGAAATACTCGCACCGTGCGCTTTCAAAGGAGTTTCAATTCGCGAACGGGTAGGCTGTCTGTGGTATGAATACCCCAAGTTTTCCTAAAGAGTTGAGAGTTCTTCAAGAACGGTGAAAAGATTATCTTACTATCATAAGCGCTTATAGGCGACGCTAACCGAACCGCACTATATGTTGGTTTTACAACAAACATAGGTACATTTTGGTCGTCAAACTATAGATTTCACTTACATGCAATTTGGGGCTAGAGTTACTATAATCGCGTTGTAATTGGTTAAGTATGTCCCACAAGCAATCTGAATACTTGACAGCAACTGAAAAAAATACGTTAAAAATACGTATGTGAGTTCGTTCATTAAGCTTTCACTAACGACTGGAATACAGAGAGATGTCTGCGCTGAGAGAGAGAAGAAAAAGAAACAAAGACGACAAAGCCGCGGGTAGTAGCTAGTAACAAATACACACGAATGTCTTCCTAGTCGGCAGATTTCGGACACACAGCTTCTTAATGTAGTCTTGCCGTGACATCAAATGCATCTTTCCTTACAGAAATCGCGTGGAATACATTACTGTGATTGGGTCAATCACCGCGCTGGCCGCAGGAGTTTTCTACGCGATCTTCTCTACTAACACACCCCTTGCACCAATACCGACAAAGAAAGTTAAATCAAAATAATTTATAACATCACGAAACCAGTCTTTTTAAGTTATTGGACATAATTACATAGGTACCTATATTTTTTTATGAACTAGGTAGTGTTTAGAATTACCTAATTTTGACAGTAATTATTTGATGCCAATGTGTGATCACGCCCACACTCGTCACTACTCCTTTTTCAATATTCCATCTCCAAGCTTCCTTATGAAAATGAATCCATTATTATCTATTGCATAATAAACATGAGCTTTTTAAATTTTCTTCAATCCAGATTTTGCTACTACACCGAGTTATCCAGTCAATTTATAAAAAAAACGGGTTTATGACACTCGAGGAACCTATATTTTTTATATAATTATAATAGAGTAACAATATATCAAGAGATATTGCAATATATCGCTTTTGTATCGCTCAAAAAAATTTACAATTTTTCAGATTAAGAAAGACTAATCTATTGTTAGGTATTTTTATTTCTATATGTGGAGAAAAGAAATAAGAATACTTGCGAGATAATATTTTTATCACTTCGACTCACCTATACTCAAAATCAGTTGTCAGTCAATGTTGGTATAGATAATGCCATCCACCAAGACGCACCCCACTATTCTTCCTCATAGTTTATAGTGTAAGTGTGCAACCATCCACTAATGTTTGACTATTGTCGGTACACACTGATTACATATGAGTACACGCACACTACAATTAATAGTCTGGTCATACTCGCACCCCGCGACCCCCTCGACTAGAAATTGGTGGGGCGCGTCTTCGTAGATGGCACTATCTATACCTATGTAACTATCAAGTGTGCTACTTACTTCATAACACTCGTATTTAAGTGTTTCTCATGACGTATAGAGGTTAGAGATTGCGCTGGACAGAAGGAATTGCTGACCAGATAAATTTACGATCATGTTTTATATAATGTATTCATTGATATATAAAATGTATTATAGGAAGTGGAGCAAAACCTTGCTGCATCATAGGCTGACCATGTATGTAAATGTACCCAATGGATGAGTATAGTCAATAAAGTTCGACGGGATCTCATACTTATTAGTCAAAATATATACCTACATAATATGTTTCTGCTCTTCACATTACGATAAGTAATTTCTAATTGGCAATTAATAAATAACTTAACTAAAATATCTGTTTTATTGGGATACGACGAAGAATGCAAGCTGATCTGCACCTGTGTATATTTTAGCTTCGTATTTAAGTATATCTTTTAGCTTTCACAATGTGTCATAGTCAATGTAGGCATAGACGTAACAACACCATCGTTTGGCGGAAGATGTAATGTCAATTTGACAGATGGCGATTCGTACCGTACCGTTTCTTAGGCGAGTCTACATCAGATTCTTCCCAATCGTATGCATGATTCCTAAAGATGTACACCATATGGTATGGTTAATCAGTGTACTAAAGTCCCGATAAAACAAATGATGAACATTGCAGTCGCCTGCAAGCCGGCACGTTTGAATGCAGACTGTACTAATGAGATTTTCTAAACTTCAGTTAAGAGTGATAAGTCACACTACTACCTACGGAAAAGCAAAACATTAAGAGGACACCTGCATACGTTTAAAAAGAAACTCAGACGTATAGTCGTGTGACGGGAATAGACTCGCCATCTGTTACGTTACCGAAATATATCTCAGACGAACAGAGGGTGTGTTCTTTTATACCTCTGCCCACGCTTCCGGGCGGCCTTTGTGGGAAGGCGTGAAGAAAATCTCAATGCAGACTGCGAGGAAGGGACAGGATTGAAAAACCACAAGTAAACAATCAAGTTTGAATCAATTTAATAGGTACACTAATAATATTATAACCTAGTTATCAAATGTACTGGACACAGAAGAACGTCTAAAGTATACTTATAAAAATGTTAACACTGCCCGTGTATGGAGTGCCGTCGGTGTCGGACGGTAGAGCCCACGATATGTGTTACCAGACTGACGTGTACCGACCAGTCTACACCAGATATATTCTACAAATTAAGGTACCTTCAAATCATACATATAACACGTGAGCGCCTACTTTTAATGCGCCCAAGTTATTATTTAATTTAAAGACAACTAGTTGAGCCTCGCGTTAAATCCATATATATGAATATGATTATTAAATGTTGATGAAAACTTCAAGTCCCCTGAACATCGGCGCAGGCTGAACAAACAGATGTAACAAGATTTCAAGGTGCCTTAATATCTACGTCGCCGACCCAATCAAATGATTACATATATTTACGTTAACTCTATACATTTTTACATCGATTGAAGCCATATATTAAACAAACTATATATAAATTGCCTTATAAATACTATAAATCTTACATTTAATTCGCGTAATAAATCAAACTAAATGCTAAGCAATAATTCAGTAGAACTTAAATCTATGAAAAACAAAAATGCCACACGATAGAACTAAGTAGCACCGTTGATTTCATTTCGAACCGAGAACATGACAGCGTAATGCTTGATCTCTGGGGCCCTTCAATGACATGCTATCTCTGTCATTACTCACGAGTGCGAAAGAGACAGACGTATATGACTCAAGTTGGATTTACGATTCTACAATTCGTTACCCTGGGTACAATCACATTAATTCTTAAACTAAATTTATTTTGATAAGAAAGAAAAAGACTCCGTAATTTTGCCGCCCTTCGTTAATAAAATAGAAATAAGAATTCTTATAATAGGAAGTAAAAAAAAAATGCCTGAAATTTACTACCCTAGGCCTCAGCCTTCCCAGCCTGGTGTTAATACCGTCATTATTGATTTTGAAACAGCCAGTTTCGCACTCGAATAACTATGGCAATATCAGGTGATGGTAAGACCGTGTTCAATAGAAAATCAAATCGTAATACAACACTATCAGCTTCGTATAATAAATTGCACTGAGAACTTACATCTATTACACTATGTAACGTTATCAGAATTCCGTTTACATGTTATAAGACCTATTAAGTACACCTCCGGACCAAGTGAGTGCGTTGCGCTGACCTCGGAAAACCTACGCACACGTGCGACGGAAATCCACTAAATAATTAACACAGCACATACGAGTTACCCTAATACATACAAATAGACAATACCGTGTTTTCTTGTAAAACATTAACGTGACTGACAGACAAGTGTGTTTTTATATATAGAAATGCAACCTCTATAGGTGGAAAGTGGAGAGTTTACATTAAATTGGTACATGTTGAACTTCGGTACAATAGATACAAATCTACAAAATATAATAAATACTAGGTATATAATTGTACAGTACAAACCGGGTTGTATATAATGTAAGTTACATGAACATACACTGTACCTATAATAGAATCTAAATGGACGAAAACATATCTTTGGGCATTTGAGAGTTAGTCCCTGAAGTGGTGGGCAGAGAGGCCAAAGACATGTTTGAGTCCTAGCTTGATAGGCAGTGAGTCCAGTAGCAAACATTGGCGACGGTCATAAATCACATCCTGGGAATTGTATTTAGGATGTCGCGACTCAAAACTGGCTTGTTGCCGCCCCGGCCATGACGGCCATACTATACGGGGACTCACTGCCTATCGATACTTACACGAACTTCCCTTTGATGTATGTCGCAATTGTGTTATTTACATATCAGAATAATAGCACAGATATAAAAGTTATTATAACAAAATTTATATATTAAACATTTGGTACGTATATCTAGGCAGTAGGTTTATATGCTAACAATTGCTAAATATAACAATTGTTGCTTTAAACGTGACCAAGAATATGTGAACCACGGTAGAGCGGTGATAGGAATCCGGTCTTACATTCTATAATTCGGTAGCTTTCGTGTTATACTTAAATCACGCTTTACCAGAGTCTTGGAACGGGTAGGCAGAGGTGTAACGACATTTACTTTTCACACGAGATATAATTGGTTTAAAGTAGGTTTCGAACCTGCGCTCGTTGCAAGCGGCTACTGGGTTGTATAATGAACCAATGGAAAGTAACATATAATAATGTATCGTTGTCGAATAATATGGGGATTCATAAGAAACAGTAAATAAAAGTCTCCAAGCATTATTAAACTTTACAATCCCAGTGAGCAAAGTCGATATTTGTGCGTATCAAAATGCGCCGGTGAATATGTTTACATAGCATTCAACTGTCGACTTAATACAGTTACATGTAAAGTATAATGTCGCTTGGTGACAATAACATGGTTTGTAGTATTTTTGGTCAGGCTTTATACTTAAACCTAGTTAAGACTATAATTAACATTAACTTACATTATCGGCTGTGACTACAAGCATATATATTATATATTAGTGTGGTCAAAATGAAAATTGGTACAATGAATTTTTGGAGCACTTGTTATGTTAGCGTTTGGTGAACAGAGGAGGGACCTTTGCCATGTATTAATGAACTCAAGAATGCAAATTCAAAATAATAATGTTGATAATTCACGTGTCACGTGACAGAACCAGGAAAACAAAAACAAAACGCAAACTAAAAGCTTTTTATACAAAATATTCGTGAGCATTTGTTTCAAGTGTTGGTCTTAAATAAGTTAAACAAAGTGAAATTAAGGAATAGAGAGATAGAGAGAGAGAGAGAGAAGGAGAGATCTTACAATAGCTATATGTCGGCTTACGTAACTATTTAGGCGGAATATTCGACATATGTCCCAAAACACTGCTGTCGGCTATGTTTAGCGCGGCGCAGTGGTACGGCTCTTTCGATTAACCCCTCCCTTCGGTACCCCCTAAAGGGTACGTTTTTGATCACCTTTGTATACCTGCTTTTAAAACTAGACCGTGTAGGGGAGATCCCTACGAAGTGAAGAGGTTTTGAAGAGGTTATACTAGGCGATTAATGTACAATTGACGAGGGGATTAGATCATACACAAAAAAAAACTATAGCTAAGTTAGGTATCTAAGCACACAGAGTTACATCTGTCGGTTAATATTACATTATCAAATATAAAAAAAATGTGTCTTAAATAACGTAAATAACGAAATAAACCAAATCAATGTATACGCCATGCAGCGATGCGACTGACAATCACGATCTACAATATCTTAGAAATAAGTAAACAAACAACAATTAGTTACATCTAGCAGTACAATAATCACTAAATGTCCCCTTACGATACGAACCCTTACATATATCCCTTATATATATACTAACTAATATATATATATATATATATATATGTATATATATATAAATACTAACTAATACACCATTATCGATTGAACACTTTAAACTGATCTCGGGCTATCTCAGGAATCTGGAAACAAATAAATATTGGCGTGAGTAAGCAACTTCGATAACAATCTGTAGCAATGAGCTTTCTAAAGTCACACCATGAGCTTTAAGGTGAAGGAAAACATCGGGAGGAAGCCTGCATACGTCTGAGAAGCAATTCAAATGCGTATGTATAGTCGTGCTTGAGTAACGGCGATGGACTCACCACGTTAGCACCTAAAATATATCTCTGGCGGAAAGTGGGTGTGTGGGTACTACCTATACACCTCTGCCTACCCCTTCGGGGAACCCGGATAGATATATATCGACCTAGAGACCGGGAGATCCTATTTGTGAACTAACTCATCACGAAATCTCAGGAACTATAAGGTCGATTGACTTGAAATTTGGTAGGAGTGTTCCTCACGTGGTGTAGAGGTCAGCTAAGAACGGATTTTATGAAACTCAACATTTTATGAAATAAAAAAAATACTTTTAAATTTTCTTTTACTTTTTCACCTGGGCGAATAAGGGGCTGGGCCATAAGAAGAAGATAAAATGTGATCTTCACTGGAGTATAGTGTATATTGTATGTAAACTGTAAGAACATACCAAATACACATTAGTCGTGATCATTGGGCTGGTCTGACTCGGGTCGCAGCGAGTCGATGCAAGCGACGATCTTGAGAGCCGGCCCCAGCTTCATAGAGAGCGCCATCACGAGGTGCTCGGGCCGGATGAGCAGGAGTGCCTCGCCGTCCACCTCCTGCATCAGGAACTCGTCCGCGTAGCCAGCACACCCGGGTATGTTGCGGATGAAGTCGCACACCTCCGACACCTGGGCATCACCAACAGTTACATTGTTACATAAAAACAATATTCTTACGCCTTCCCACAAGGGTCCCCGAAGGGGTAGGGCAGAGGTGTATCTATACATTTATATTCGATGTATTCGATATAAGAACAGTTGTCAAAAAGATAACAAATCGACAACATTGCAAAGGGAGTAATCATCAACATCATATCATCACGCCCTTCACCACCACGCAGTCCCTAACGGCAGACTCGGAATGATGGTTTTTAGTTACAAACTATTGGTACAAAGAAAATTTAACACGTAGTCGAACTCCACAGGGAAAAAGGGAACAAAATGTCAATATAAAAGGTGTTTATTTTTTTATATTTTTAAAGGTGTAAATTTTTATATTTTTTTTATATATTTATTAGTTTTTATATGCTTTTTGCGAGTAATGCTTAAATAAATGGGAAAGTTTGTAAGGAGGCCAAACGGAATTGAATGAACTGATGCCACAGATATTAATACATCGGATAATAATAATATAGCCTCGACCAACACCTCAAGAGACTCTCGTTAGACACTTAGATCAAGTGCCTGATGCAGAAAGCAGTACTGCTCGAAACGGCACGTATTGTGAGGAGATTTCTTTCTCTGGGACCCTAACCACCGGTACCTTGGATACTGATCTCAATACCGATGGGCCCCTATATCTATTTTTAAATATGTTTATATATATGAAATAAAGAATAATAATAATATTAACTCAAGCGATTTCGTATACATAATCTAGTGAGTTTTATTAGTTTTGAAAAACCTACCAATTAAATATTTTTTTTCACAGGGGTGGTTTCACATACGTTTCGATAGATGGAGCTAAGTAAAGCAGCAGATTTTTGATGATGATGAATAGGAGCTAATATGATCTCTTGCTGTTACTCACCGTCCACTTGTTAGCATTGGGCACTTTGGGCGTGGAGCTATCCATGGCGGAGGTCGAGTCAGTGGCAGCCGAGCTGACCACCACCTCTGGCTTCGACGAGTGGTGGCTGTCGGTGTCGATGCTCGAGCTGATGCGGGGCAGGCTGCAGCCGATGTCCAGCATCTGCTTCTTACCTGTTACAAAACACATTACTATAGAAATAAAGGTCGCTAGCGAGAATAACGCCCGACGGTAAACGGTTACCAGTCTTGCAATATTCATGGTTCTTGACTATACATCAATGAAGTTGCGAGTAATGATCGACAATATGGATAGATATGTATATTAAATATGAAAGTAAAAAAAAAATATCTTCGAAAAGAACGTATGGTGTCACATACCTTTGCCTACCCCATCGTCGGCCCTTGTGGGAAGGCCTGAAGTTAAAAATCGATCTATGGCACATATATATTTTCGCCCACCCCCCAAACAACATCCCTTTCTGTTCTCGCTCACGCTATGCATGGTATGACAATGTCATTAGTTACGTTAGCAGTTGTGTCATTAGTAACGTTAGCGGTTGTGTCATTAGTAACGTTAGCGGTTGTGTTATTGCGTTACAATGGATAGCGCGAGCGGGAATGGAAAGGGACTTTGATTATTTATTTGGTTGAACGCGCTAATCACAGGAACTACTGGCTCGAGGTGAAAGATTGTGGCATGGCCCATTTATAGGAGACTATATTTGTTTATACAAATAAATAAAATTGTAGTCTCTTTGTAATACTAAAATAACAGCGTTTTACTAAATGCACGTGGATGTATACACGGTACATATATATCAAAATATATATTTTTTTAATTTTTATCTGTCTGTCTGTTTGTTCCGGCTAATTTCTGAGACGGCTTGACCGATTTTGATGGCACTTTCACTGGCAGATAGCTGATATAACAAGGAGTACTTAGGCTACCTTTATTTAAAAAATGAACAATATTTTTTTTGTTAAATTCTACGCGGACGAAGTCGCTGGCACAGCTAGTAATATAAATATAAACTTATTTTTTTTCTTTTTAATAGCTTCCTAAAACGGTGCAACAAGTGGTAACATTTGCGTGAAATTTGATTGATGAATTTTAACGCAAGTCCCCCCCAGTTGTACGATATAGTAGCAGACATCAACTTACGTGGCGGCTCATCGGGCGATGGTAGCTTGTTCTCCTTGTCCTCCTTGTCCGCAGACCATTCCCGGAGCGGCCTGTTCACCTGCATAACGCATTAATAGACCGTAGTTATCAATGTAAACCAACCCTTATAACGTCTATATAAAGACCATTGTGATTAGCTCTCATTTTGGTACTTACAGCAAACGGTTCCGCGGCCTCTTGTATGACATACCCTTCTATGACGTGTGTCAGTATGTTCGGCTTCACCATCGCTTTGGGCAACCCTTTGTCTGTGGAAATAACGTGAGTTTGTTAGGTACGCCTTCATGTCTTTAACAATCAGTATAATATTCAGTATATATTAATAATCTAAATATAACGATAGATAAAAATATATTTAATTCATACCGAAGTGAAAAAAAAACGAATTGAGTCCACCAACCTATTGTGAAGACTTTAATCTAGTTACATACAAAGTAAGGTTAGTAAGCATGATTCGAGTATAGACAGTGTCATCCACGAAGACGCGCCCCATTATTATTTTCAATAGTTAATAGTATCAGTGTGCAACCATCGACAAATGTTTGAGTATTATCGGTACACACTAATTACCTATGAGTATACACGCATACTGCATATAATTAATAGACTCGGGTCATATTCCCCGCTATCCGCGACTCCCTCCACTAGAAATTAGTGGGGCGTGTCTTCGTGGATGGCACTATCTATAGTCGACTGCATATGTATGTATGAACTCACCATGCGTCAGTTGCTGACTCATATGCCTGGAATGGCATTGGGTGTTTTTGAAGAGTGCCGCAGTACCCCCAGAGGACACCGGGGCGGCGATGGCTGACGTCATCGTTGAGGACGTGGAGGTCGACGAGGCCACTGTAGTTACCACCTGACAACACACACACATACACTGTGTTAGTAGAGAGAGATATACGAATGTTAAACAGAACGATATATATACCAAGTGGGCATCCCCACGTTTTTCTTCCTGGAGATTTTTGATAGACCATAGACTATCTATACTAATATTATAAAGAGGGAAGGATTGTATTTTTGTGTGTGTGTGAGTGTGTATGTTTGTGAATGAATAAACTCTAAACTAGTGGGCCGATTTCAAAAAATCTTTCACCACTGGATAGCTACATACACCTTGAGTGTGACATCGGCTATATTTATTTCTTACTACATATGTTTCATCTGTTTGTCACTGAGCTCTTGCTAAACGGCTAGACCGATTTGAATGAAATTTTCTGTGTCTTCAGGTGGATTTGAAAATGTTTTACATTCACAATTACACAACACACGCCAAGACCTTTACGGGGTAGGCAGAGTGAGCGCCAGTTTAACGTATTAATTGTGTTATTTATGTTTTAAAGATTGACGAAACAGATATACAAAGCAAAAGTGTGCGCAAGAAGAGGCAGAGGAAGGCCACATTCCAACGTCCGATCAGTAAGAGTCCGATTGATTTGATCCAGGTAGGATCAAATCGATCGGACTCTCAAAGACGGGAACGTTAAGAGTACTCGAAACCGACGAGCATTTATGAAGAGACTGATGAATGTGGACGAAGGGAAAGAGGTATGTTAGTCTAGAGAGAACTGGCGCTCTATACTCTCTGCCTACCGCAATAGGGAAATGGCGTGATGATATGTATGTATGTATAAAAAATAGCTATACTTTGCGTTCTAGATACGTACCTGTGGAGCAACCGGGGTGGTATGCTGCGCGCTGCTCGGCACAGCCTTGGTGGTAGTGTGCACCACGGTGGGGACGGTGGACGTGGGCGATGGGGCCGCGGAAGGCACCTCCTGCTTCACCGGAGACGGCTTCGGGGCCTCCGGTGGCGCCATCGGACCTGCCAACGGTACTTTTTCTATAGCAACTGAAGGTAATTGTTCAAAACTGTTCAATTTGGCCTTATATAACAGTTGAATGTTTAATATGTGTATTGTTGGTGTGCCTTATAAATAAACAAACAGTTCTCTGAATTATAGAATTTGTCAATATATCCACATTACGACGCAATAAAACAAATAGCTCCAAAGATAACATTATCACTCAGAAACATGGTGTTGCGGGTTCTATCCCTAACCTTTTCGAGGAGCGTAACTTTATCGCCTTACCAACAGTATTGGTGGTGGAGCTAGCGACATCGACGGTGGTGGCGGTGGAGGTAGTCGACTGCGCGGCGGTGCTGAACACGGGAGTGGTGGACACTGCCTCTGCCGCTGTCGCCTCGCTGGAGACCATCTGCGGTGCGATCTGCTGCACGACCGGCTGCGGACATTATTACACTTACAACTGCGGCGTGTTTAATATTAAAATTAGGTGCAATTTTGGAATTAATTAACAGTTACAGTAACCCTCGTTCATGCCCAGAACTGGGCAATGGAACACACAAATATCTGCTCATAGAGTTTGTTACCTCGGCTCTGACCATTAGGCCATCAACGACAGCATGTATGTACTTCTAAATACATTTAATTTACGCGTCACGTTGTTTGTCCGCGATGGACTCCTAAACTACTTAACCGATTTTAATAAAATTTGCACACTGTGTGTAGTTTCATCCAACTTAAAAGATATGATAGCTTACATCTCAATTTATAAACTCCAAACGATTCTTACAGATGGCGATATCTGTTGATTGGATTGAGTAAGTATTAAATAGATGGCGCTGTTAAAAGTCCAAACGTTCACCCAAGCGAAGCTGGGCGGGCCAGCTAGTATATTATGTACATATGTTACCGGCGGCGGGGGCGGCGGCATCTGCTGCTTGGTATCCTCGCTCTTGACGTGCGCGATGAGCGCCTGCTGCTGCATGGGCATCACCGAGCCCTGCACAGCGGCCGTCACCAGCCCCACGGTGCCCTGCGCCTGCAGCGTCATCTGCTGCGAGCCCAGGCTACTCGCCGGCACCTGCACAATGCACTACTATAATCAACCACACCTATGTACTTTAAACATCTGGTTTCCTATAAAATTTCACGATAGAAGATAGTTAAGACATTGACCTCGAGCCATGACATGCTATTGCCGTCATTATTCAAGATTTTCGACAAAAATTGGGTGTTACACCCTGCCTCATCAGGGACACGTGTGGAGCGTCGTGAAGATATTTATAATATATAAGGTAAGAAGGAATTAACAATTTTATCATATTAGATGTCATGTAGCGTCTCGCATGGGGCGAGTTTTTTAACACGTAGCGTAAGCCGCTAGGAAGAGGGTGGGGTTGAGGAGGGTGGCGTTAGCCAAGCATTGGGATATAATTAGCTAATTATAATAATAAAAATGTAGTCTGATTGATATTCTTGAATTGTGATTGCAATAGAGCACCATGGCAGGAACACCGAATCTTCTTGTGACGCTTTTTTCTTCAATAGTGGCTCATAAGTGACGTTATTATTGCCGGGAGGGGCTTTACTGAGGGTAATTGTTCATGCTTCCATTAGGGATGTATATTGATCAGACGAAATAATAGTATCTGTATTAATAATGGGACAAAATATAAGAACTAGAGCGTAATTGTAAACTATCTCAGTTCAATCAATATAAGCTTAAGCTAATTCAGACAACAACTTTACAACGAACATGCACTGAAGAGAATATCATTTTGAAATAAATCAAATGATATTATTTTGTAAATAACATTATATTCATAAACTCGAGCACAGGCACAGGTAACATAATAATGATAACAATAATAAATGACAGAGTTAATAACCTCGAATAGCATTTCTAACAAAACTAAAACAAATTTACTCATGTAAATATATGTATAAAAGGCGCAAGATAACAATATGGATTCCCTCTTGTTCTTAATTTAACATACTAAATTATATATGAAAACTAATTCAACATAATAAATACCGTAGATAGTATTGCTAATAGCTGGTATGCTATGAAGACGAGAATGCTATCTATACTTTTTGTTTTTTTTTTAGGCGTACTCAAAAAAAAAAAAAAAAATATATATATATATATATATATATATATATAACATTTATATATATTTATATATATATATATATATATATATAAATGTTATTTTGGTTTGAGTACGCTTAAAAAAAAACAAAAAGTTCTGCACCTATCGAGCTGAAATTTTAGCATGATATATACTCCGCATCAAGGATTGTTTTTATCTATTTTTTGCATCAGTCACATATCCTCAGCGAAGCGTGCCAGGGTACAGTTAGTTGCGTATAAGTATATTATTGCAGACAGGTTATAGGCATACTATTGTAGCCACACATGTTGTCGGCAGGTGTGTCATTGCAGATATATATATATACATATGTTATCGCAGACATATCCTTACTAATATTATAATTGTGAATGTAAGTTCGTTTGTTACCCTTTCAGGTAAAAACTACTTAAATGATCACCATGGAACTTTGTGCACATACTTTTGGAGGTATTAGAATTGACATAGGACACTTTATATTGAAAAAAAAAACAGTTTTACGAAGAGAAAAAAGCCGTCCACGCCTACGAAGTCGCGGGCACAGCTAGTTTACATATAAATTACTTTAAGAAGGTATTGTATGCAGGCTATTGTAGGTTTATGTGCTATTGCATGCAGGCATGCTATGGTAGGTAGGCTAGTATACTGTGTATAATACGACAAAAAAACTGCTTTTGTATAATGCACATCATGTCCCTTTATTCGTGTAACACATCGTTCAATGTACATATATACACTTTTACAGTAATTTTAATTTTTTTTTTTAATTTAAATAAAAAATGACACACTGCTGTTGCTGATAAGGTTTAAAATACATTGAACGAAAGTCACGCCGAATTATACGGGGTAAGCATATCATGGTACAGGAAAAATTGATATGCCGTTCTGACGTTTAGGAGTGTGATTAATGGATGCGGTATTTATATTTATATTTGCTGTCTGGCATATCTAGTGTTTCTGTACAATTAAAGGGGAGCTAGAACTAGCTACCTCGTGTATTATCGCTGGTGTCACCTGGACTAGGGACCCGGAGAGAAGCGTGGCCCCGTCGAGGGCGAAGCCCGGCTGTCACGATAATATCATACCATCATACTATACATGCTAACCACCCCACTTGAACTAAAGTTTGTTTGTTTATAACACGGTGCGTTGCTAATATTACTAATTTTGATATCGATATGACGATCGGACTGTTATTATATTATAAACGGCTATATATGGATCGTTGATTAAAAAAAAAACTTTTTATTTATGTATGCCAATGTACAAAGTAACAATTTCTCTTGGATTTTCATTTGCAATGTATTTAAAATGAGTTAAGCTTTTTTTAATTAATTTTGCAATTCATTAATTCAACTGTCGTGATTTTTGTATCAGAATACTAGACAATTTAAAACCTTTGAATAAAAAAATCTGCTTATATTTGACAAACCAACAATATTAAAAAAAACCCTAAATAAATAAATTAGAGTAATACTTGTCACTAACTTGCCAACCCCCATACCTCCACTTTCAATATGTATATTAATTACAGATATATATACACACATATATAAGTTCATATGTAATTGATAACGAGCAGTGTCATCCAAGCAGTGGTTCTGTGCTTCTTCAATAAAATTGAGTTTCAATCAGTTTCAATGAACCTTGGATCTAACGGAAGGTGAAACGATTTCGTATTGAAACTGATTGCAACAAGTGTCGTAATCATATTGACGGTCTATTAGTCACACACACACACACTCTCACTATAGTGTTAGTTCACACACATACCCTGTTAATGTCACTCGAGCAAGCATAGCAGTGTTAGTACTACAATAGACTGAATACAGTCTAGTATCGTTCACGGCCAGAAAAATCGTGAATTAGAACCTTATTCACCACTACTTAAGGTCAAGATTATCTATATAAATGTATCATGTTGGCTTTGGTATACATTATTTATGGTGTCTTACGTCGGAGACACCTTGAATTCTAATGCCAAAAACAAATTTTACAAATCTTAAATTTGGAAGTCTAATATACGCTGTTCCAAGGCAAAACCTACCGTATGCATAGCCGTTGTATGGTTCAAAGTAGCTTGCTGTGGGACACCCATCGCCACCGAAGTTTGTACCAAACCACTGCCCACTAGCGTCTGTAAAAAAAACATCATTTGTAACGTTATTTTCAATTATGTGTATCTTCAAGCAACCCGGCTTCCCGAAGGGGTAGGCAGAAGTGTAACACCTAAACTTTTACCAAGTATATATTTAGGTCCCAACGTGACAGATACTCAAACTCGAACATGCATGAATGCGAGTACGTTGATGAAACAAAAGAGGTCTGTATGTCTGAGGGAACTAGCACTCTACTTCGGAGATAAGCAGAACAGTACAGTATAAACGGTATAAATGTTGTTGCATTATTAGCATGAGGTCTACAATATAATGTTATAGCCACCGGGGGCCGTTGTTGCATTATTAGCATGAGGTCTACAATATAATGTTATAG